>CM064503.1:55510947-55617840 GCA_032716605.1 Paralithodes platypus | reverse complement strand
ACGTACTAAAGCTCAGTGATAGCGAAAGAAATCGTACAAATGGTTTCAAATTAGATAAATTTCGTTTCAGAAAAGATATAGGTAAATATTGGTTTGGTAACAGAGTTGTAGATAGGTGGAATAGGCTACCAAGTGATATAAAGAACGATAGGGAGCTTTAAGATACAAATTAGATAGGCATAGGCCTATGGACGAGATGGGTTGGGTGTGAGGGGGATCTACCAGGTGTGAGCCAATCGGCGCTCAGCAGACCCCCGTAATCTTGTGTTAATCCGTGACTATTTTGGTGGGGGCACTACTCAAGGTATTAGTGAGTTGGGCATGTAATTGGGGTTGGGTGTGACAGGGATCTGTCTTGTATGGGCCGATCGGCTTTTTGCAGACTCCCATTTTCTTATGTTCTTATGTTCTTATGTCATGAGTAATTGTATTATATTTATTATATAAAATTAATTTAAGGCGGGGGTGGGGGAGGTTTGAACCCCCTTCTCCCTCATGTTCAATTCCATTAGTGTTGATACTTTACTACATTCGTCCCATTAATTTGGCGTGTTTAATACCTTTCGTGACCACCCAACCTCCTTACCAACTTCCCTCCCTCCCTCTAATCTACTTAGTTACCCACTCACCCACCTACCCAGCCTACCTCCCTCCCTCCTAGCAACTCAACTCAACCGAAACCATCCAACCAATCTACCTACCCACCCAACCGCCCTCCCTCCCTACCCACCCATCCTGCCAGACACCCCCCAACCTTCCTAGCTACCAAACCATCACCCACCCAACCTACCTACCAATTTACCTCCCTTCCTCCCTCCTACCAACCCAAGTCAATCTAATCACATCCTCCCTCCCTCCCTCCCTACCCACCCACCCATCCAACCAACCAACCTACCTAACTACCTACCTACCTACCTACCCACACCCACCTACCTACCCACCTACCCACCCATCCAACCAACCAACCAACCAACCAACCTACCCCCCCCCTTCCTCCCTACCCACCCACCTAACCATCCAACCTACCTACCCACCCACCCTCCCACCTTCCCTACCAGCCAGACACGCCCCAATCTCCTAAGACGGCTCTGCAGCTAACGCCCATGCAGGCAGTCGCTACCAACGCCGACACTTACAGGGAAAAAAGCTAAGATGACAAGTAACGGTGTATCTTGTGTATGTGTGTGTGTGTGTGTGTAATTTGTTCAATAAGTAAACCTTATTGTTTATTTTTCATAAAGACTCATTATAGCAGATGATTATGAATAGAACTGATGATGATGATGATGATGGTAATGGTAATAAGGATATTTACTACAAATATAAAGTAGTAGAAGAAGTAGAGGAGGAAGAAGAGAAAAGGGGGTGGAGGAGGAGAAGAAGAGGAGAAAAAGGAAAAATGTATCTGAAAAAATTATGGTGGGGTGATGATAGTGAGGAATGGAGCAGGAGGAGGAATACAAAGGAATACAAAGGAGAACAAACTGCAACAGACATATTGGTCCTTACGGGGCAGTTTGGATATCTAAAACTACTAATCTATTGACTAAGAGGTAGAGAAAAGGATAAAGAAGAAGGCTCCTCCCCACCCACCACTCCCTCCAGCTAATACTGGCATGGAAACAGATTGGAAAAAATGCCATGTAGTATGGAAAACTGACACGGAAATTCGGATAGGACAGGGAGAAAAAGAAGTTTATTTGTAATCTAAGCTAACTCTATTACTACAATTCTGAAAGGGAACATATGTATGAATATCAATATACATTTCGGCATGCATTGACACTTCGTTGCGCGTTATTCTGAAAGAAACTGTGTTAATTGGGGGTTATTTGCCAAGTTTTTATCCAGATGGTTCTGGAATGACTCGGCAGTATTACAGTTTACAATGTTCGAGGGTAGTCTGTTCCAATTATTCACAACACGGTTGAAGAAGAAATGCTTCGCCTCGTGAGAATGAAAACGCTTGCCTATAATCTTATAACCATTGTGTCTCGTGTTTGCTTGATTGATCGTAAATAATTCGCTTACATTTAGGTTGCTGAATCCCTTGAAGATTTTGAACACCTCTATTAGGTCACCTCTCATTCTGCGGTTTGTTAAACTAAACAAATTTGGTTCTTTTAAGCGTTCTTCGTACGGTTTATTACGCAATCTAGGTATCATTTTAGTGACTCCGTTGCACCTTTTCAAGTTTATTTATGACCTTTCTGTATTATGGTGACCAGAATTGCACGCAGTATTCGAGATGGGGACGCACCAATGAGTTGAATAGAGTAAGTATGATGTTTTCTGATTTGAATATGAGGAGGAGGAAGAGGAAGAGAAGAAGAAGAAGGAAGTGGAGGAGGAGGAGGAGGAGAAGGAGAAGGAGAAGAAGAAGAGGAAGAAGAAGAGGAGGAGAGAATAAAAAGGCAAACAAAATTCAGTGAAAAAATCGTGGTTGAAGGATTATAGCGAGGAGTGGAGGAGGAAAAAGAGAAGAGAAGGAAGTAAAGGAGGAGGAGGAGAAGAAGAAGAAGAACGAAGTGAAGAGAAGAAGAAGGAGAAGGAGAAGAAGGAGGAGGAGGAAGATAAGAAGAAGAAGAGGAAGAAAGAGATGGAAAGGGAGGAGGAGGAGGAGCAGAAAGAAAAGAAGGAGAAGTGGGAAGAGGAGAAGAGAAAATGGAAAAAATAATGTATCGGTGAAAAAATGTTGGTTGTGTGATGGTCGCTCTGAGTGGAGGAGGAACCCTTAGTCAGTCATTGAAGCCTTGAGTACACACTTCATGGCTTAGTGTACCCTTACTCTCAGTCATACAACCACAGTCACAGTTACGTACACACAGAGGCATACGTACACACACACACACACATCTACACACATACACACACACACACATGGTCATACTTATACACATGCAGTACATATACTTACAGTCACACTTACACACACACACACACACACATGGTCATACTTATACACATGCAGTACATATACTTAGTCACACTACACACACACACACACACACACACACACACACACACACACACACACACATGGTCATACTTATACACATGCAGTACATATACTTACAGTCATACTACACACACACACACACACACACACCCGCTCTCACACACACACGCTCACATATACCACAAGCATACACAGCATATACACACATCCTCAGTAATACACACACATCTGTTCCTCACAAACACACACACGCGGGCGCGCACGGGCGTTCAAATTAATGTATGCGCTTTCGAGAAAATATTATGTTAAATTTCAAGGTTTCTTACCCAAATCCTGGGCGACATTCCACTGTTCTCTGGCGCCAGGGGGGGTACAGGCAGGAACAAAAATATTATCAACGTCACCTCTTTTTCCAATGATATCTCTATTATTCTTTCTTTCTTATTAAAACTGGTCATAAAGATACATAATATAGCTTCCATATACTGTAAACACCGATACTTTGTTTATGTGCGTTAGGAATTGTAGTGTGTGTGTGTGTGTGTGTGTGTGTGTGTGTGTGTGTGTGTTTATTTTTGTTTTTATTATAGTCATATTTTATATTTAGTTTGTTTTAGATCGATAACCAAATATGCAATTATAGTTATAGGACATGAATTTTGTGTGTGACTGTACCGTGGGTGAGGCGTCGGGATGGTGGGCGGCATGGGCGGGGTTGGGTGGAGTGGCTGAGTTATATACATGGCGTCGGAGTCTGAAATGAGTGTATATGCCATCCAATTCTTCCCTTTTCAGATCAGCGAGGTCAGGCCACGGGGGGTGGAGAGGGCTGTCTGGCAAGGGACTATTTTATAATTAAGTATTAATTCATATATTTATATTGATTTATTTAGTTATTTATTTATTTATTTATTCATTGATTTACCGGTAATTATTTAATTATGTATTTATTTATTTATTTATGTTATCCACTGTCTGCAAGTGGTGGCAATAGGCGTCTTCACACTTTTTTGTTCTATGTGCGTGAAGGAGACAAAAGGCAGAACTGCCTGTGATAAGTGCCTCCCCCAGAGTTGAAAGAGCGACCGGGCCAAAATCAAGGGACGTTCGAGCCAAAATGCCTGGACACACCGAGTTTGAAGCAATTTAAGTCATAGGATGAGGGAAAGGCTGGTTCTGGGAAAGAGTTCCAGAGCTCAGCTGTTTAATAGAAGAAAGTGTGATAATAACGTTTCACTCTAAGGTTGGAGAGTTGGACAGAGTAGGGTTGGGTTTGAGTTGCAAGACGGGTACTACGTGCTCTACGAAGAGGGGGTGGTATACACTGAGAGAGCTCCACTGTCTCCAACATTATTCAACATTATTCCGACAACATTTCTGGGATATTTTGTAATGGTAGTGGAAACTGTAGTCCGTTCATAATGAATAGGCCTGAAATATTAACCAATAACCTTCGTAACTCAAAATGGGACAGAGCAAATGGGCTGTAAATATCCACACCTATTCCCTGGCTGACCCTTCCCAAATGGTAGAAATATAAGCTTGATCAAATGAGCTGTAAATATACACACCTATTCCCTGGCTGATTGTTTTCCAAATGTTAGAAGTATTACCTTGATGACTCCAGTCGTTAATTAGTTATAGAGGCTAGGGGTTAGAGTATTTGACCTTCTTATAATGAATAGGGTAGACTGGAGTGTTTTAACAAGGGGAGGTTTTTAGTTTGGTCTCTAGATATCCATCAGGCTTAAGATTACGCCCCCTTGAGCCCCTTTCAAGATAAATTTGTACATTTTTCGGTAGAAAAATGTCCCGGCTGAAAGCCGGTTCCTCTTAAATTACAGGCTCGCTATCGCTCGCCAGGAAAAAATCGACACCTAAATGGCACGAAAGGTCTTAAAATTGACAGAAATAGGTCGAAAATTCTTAAAATCGTCAAATTAATGGGGCGAACGTCTTACAATTAGAAAAAGCAATGGGGCTATACATGAGGGAGAAAGGAGTCAAGAAAAAAATCCCTCAAGTGGAAATCTCCCCTTAATTAAGCGTTTTGGTACGGGCGACGTGTTTTCTATTTGATTCTGCTTATATTTAGAGGATTTTATGAAGTTTAGGAAGGATCTGTGGTAGTTAAAGGGGTTAATTGAGATAGTTTGTAGCCTCTTAATAACTGCTATAGGTCCATTATAAACTTAATGTATTCGTCTAATAATAGCCACAATAGAATGCAAAGGACGTCACCCGTACTGAAAGGGTAACACGTTTGCCCCCCTAAGCTGATTTTTCTACCATTTGGGAAGGGAAAGCCAGGGAATAGGTGTGGACATTTACAGCCCATTTGATCAAGCTTATATGTCTACCATTTGGGAAGGGTCAACCAGGGAATAGGTGTAGAAATTTACAGCCAGCCGTTTTTTAGTTACAGAGGTTAGAGTTCAATATTTCTGAGCTATCTAGTTGGAACAGGGTACGTATATATTACCTTACCAGGTCACGTGACTAACACAGATCTTCGTCCGTTGAGTTACTTGATGCTCAGTGCCACTCAGAAATAACTAGGGGGAGCATAACATCGTGTGTGTGTGTGTGTTTTGCACGTGTGTGTGTGTGTACGTGTGTATGTGTGTGTGTGCGTACATATGTGTGTGTGTGTGTGTGTGTGTGTGTATATGTGTGTGTGTATGTGTGTGCTTCATGTACGTATAAGCGAGCATGTGCCTATATGTGTGTGTATGTATGTATGTATGTATGTATGTGTATATAGCCTACGGGCTTCATGTATGTATAAGTGAGCATGTCCCTATGTGTGTGTGTGTGTGTGTGTGTGTGTGTGTGTGTGTGTGTGTAAGTAGCGGTCTGAAGTACTTACACAGAGTTTGGACAAGTCGAGGTCAGGCCATGGGGTAGACGGTGTGGGGGTTGGGGGGGGGGGGGGGGGCAGGTTGCTGGCTGACTAAGGGACTATTATATTATATTTTAGTCTGTGTAGGTGTGTGTGTGTGTGTGTGTGTGTGTGTAGGTGTGTGTGGGTAGGTGGAGGGGGGGGGGGTGACTTGTAGAGGGCCCGTGGAAAGGAACCTGCAGAAGCGGAAGGATGGTGGTGGGGTTGGTCATTTGGACACCCCCTGGAAGTTGCCTGAAGGAGAAGACACACGGTGACTGTGGTAAAAGTGGTTTCGCTTCGCGGAAAATTGAATCCCTTAGTGGCTGATGTCTCGATACTTGATTGGGGATGGTTGATTTTTCTAATTCTCTGCATCACGATAGATAGATAGATAGATAGATTGATAGATAGTTGGATATATGGATACATAGATGGGTATAATAATAAATGGATATGTGGATAAATAGACAGATAGATAGATAGGCGTGTGTGTGTGTGTGTGTGTGTGTGTGTCTGTGTGTGTGTGTGTGTTACTCAGTTACTTGTTCGTCAAGGGGAATCCACGCAATGCGAGCTAAGCTCATTATTATCGCGCCTCCTTAACTGGGAATGTATTGCGTGAAATGCATGTTAAGTGTTTTATGTACTTTTGGAATGGCTGTGGATGTGTGTGTAGTCTGTATTTAGCCAATTGGCGACATCGGAAACGAAGGCTTAGGGTGGATCTGTATGGTACCATTCTCACTATAGACGGTACCGTCTCGCCCGAAGGCTTAGGTAGCCATCAGCTTAGGTGAACCATATGATACCCATCTCGCCTTGTACCATTTTTGCCAACCCCAGATGGGACGTCACAACGTCGTCCACTTATTCCAGGTACCTATTTACAGCTAGGTGAACTGAGGCTAACACATGAAAGGAGACAAGCCCAATTTGTCTCCGCCCGGCCGGGGATTGAACCCCCGACCCCTCGTGTGTGAGACGAGAGCTCTACCTACTAGGCTACGGGCTGTGTGTGTGTGTGTGTGTGTATATATATATATATTTACCCTCACTCTTGCTCGTATCCGCATATCCAGCTCATAAAATTAATAAATGTCACCAGAGTTATGTCCTTCTCACTACCTTAGTATTATTATTGAGGAATGATGGTGTGTCTGTCAGTCAACCCACATCTCTACACCACAATGACCGCACCCTACCTTCTATATATATACTTTAAATGTTCAGGTGTTCAGTTTTAAATGTATATATTACATGTACAATTTGTTCGCTTGGTCGTCACTTACATGTTATTTTTCTTGCTGTTTAATGTGAATGTCTTACGTGCACACATTCCCTGCATACATACACACACACACACACGCACACACAGACTTACTTGTGTAGGCTACAAGCAAAACAAAATAGTGTTAATTTAAACACATTGGGCTGCACTAATAATATAAGTAGGGAATAATATCCAGATGGTCAAATGTAATAGTCTCTGGCCTTATGAAATATGCAGTAAGAATTCACTTCGCAACAAAAATCTTGCAGTAGGCCATAAAATCCTTAGTATCTAAATTAATTAGTTAGTGTTTATAAAAAGCAAATTTTCCAAGTCATTAACACATTAGAATATAAACTATATACAGTATATATATATATATATATATATATATATATATATATATATATATATATATATATATATATAATTATATATAAAAGCTTCGTCATTATAGTAAATTCTTAGACTCTCAACTCTAAAAGTATACAATAAAAAACGTTTAGTAGGTCTCCAGTCCTTTCCCAGCCTCTGCCACACCTGTCACAACCTGTTCTACCTGTATGTCATCTCACCTGCCCTCCCCACTTAATGATTCACCACACACCTGTAAATTAGTGATTCACCAGACACCTGTATATTAGGTCCCGTCTTGCAGGTGTCTATAGACCATCATATCAAACAGGGACAACTTGGGCTTCATCCCCCATAGTTTAGAACCACTAAGTCTAGATGTGTGTGAATTTGAATTTTGTGTTTTGTCTGTGTTTGTTCGTTGTTTTGTCTTGTGTTTTGTGTTTTCCTGTTCTTGCTCTGTCTTGAGTCGGCCACCCCCAAGAAAATACAAACAAAAACAAACAATAATAAAACAGAGGAAAATAAAAATAAAAAATAGGAAAAGTGGGGATTGGGCCTGAGCATATAGATAGATAGATAGATAGAAGTCTTTATCAAACGAAGATAATACAATTGATTACTAATATGTGATAAAGGGCTAAATATCATTCAGTTAAGGAAATATCACAATTTGTTTCTATTTATTTCGATCATACAGAGGAAAGACTGAAATGAAAATGAGAAGGAATACTAGCAAATCAACAGGTAATTACATTGTTTTGGCCATAATAAGCCATAATTAGAACGGTACAGCATAATTTGTACTTTATATACTTAATAATAATGAGTGAAAAGAAGGTACTTGGTTTTATATCTGTTTTTAAATAGTTTCTTCGTCACCAACCTGTTAGGGAGGATCTGTCCATTACGTGGAGTGTCTGTCAGTTCCATCTGTCTGGAACACCTGTCAGATGCTTGGGCCTGGAATATCTGTCAGTTATTATGCAGGAGTCTCCACGATATGATAATTGACCAGCTGCGAGTTTCGTTCTATAAGGAAGTTGGAGCTGTAGACATCGATTTATAGCAGAATCTCCAAGTCATGATACGGCTGTAGTATATTTATTAATGCATTAAACCCAATTCACCATACATTCCATCCATCAGAAACCGCCATTATTATTGCATTTCTGTTTAATAGCGATATTTACGGCTCCAACTTCCTTATAGCCAGAAACTCGCAAGTGGTCAATTGGCATCTGTCTAAAACACTGGTCAGTAGAATTTTTCTGAAACATCTGTTAATTGTTGTTTCTATTTTATGATTCTGTCCCCTTCAGGATCATGACGCGTTTTGACAGTTTCTTCTGGCTATAATTAGACGATTATATTCATTTTAGAAAGGGATATAGGGAAGTTAGAGGGTTGATTGGGCCAGTCTTTACCCTTCTAACTCCCATACATCCTTCCTAATCTGTTTAATATCGCCTAATGATAGCCAGAATAAAGTGTCAAAACGCGTCATGATCCTCGAGGGGTTATAGAAGGGAGCTAGAGGAAAAATTGCTGGTGGCGAGAGGCCCTTCGGAAGACAAGTTAAGGTCAGATTTTCACCCGAGATTTTTTTTTTTTTTTTTTTTTTTTTTAATCTTACCCTATTTCCCCGATGTTTAGCTTCCATTAGTGTTGATGAATTAGGACGTTCGCCCCATTAGTTTGGCGATCTTGAGACCTTTCACCCCATGTCTGTCAATTTTAAGACCTTTCGTGACATTTAGGTGTTGATTATTTCCTGTTGAACGATAGCGAGCCTGTAATTTAGGAGGAACCGGCCATCGGCCTGGACATTTTTTCTGTCGAAAAATGTACACATTTATCTCGAAGGGGGGTCTTGGGGGTATTTAATTTAAGATTGATGGAGGTTTAGGGAACAAACTCAAAAACTCCTTAAAAGTCAGTAATTTTTCAGCTACATTTTAGTCATTATGCTTCGTCACAAGGCAGATCAAAATATATATCTGCAGTTTGTACTCAGAAATATATATCTGCAGGTTGTACTCAGAAATACATATCTGCAGGTTGTACTCAGAAATATACAGTATATCTGCAGGTTGTACTCAGAAATATATATCTGCAGGTTGTACTCAGAAATATATATCTGCAGGTTGTACTCAGAAATATATATCTGCAGGTTGTACTCAGAAATATACAGTATATCTGCAGGTTGTACTCAGAAATATATATCTGCAGGTTGTACTCAGAAATATATATCTGCAGGTTGTACTCAGAAATATATATCTGCAGGTTGTACTCAGAAATATACAGTATATCTGCAGGTTGTACTCAGAAATATATATCTGCAGGTTGTACTCAGAAATATATATCTGCAGGTTGTACTCAGAAATATATATCTGCAGGTTGTACTCAAAAATAATATAATTTAATACATTTAACTTCCAACGCCAAACACCTCCCAATGAAATATATGAAAGCATGTAGTAGTAGTAGTAGTGGTAGTAGTAGTAGTAGTAGTGTGGTAGATGTGGTAGGTCATTGGGAACAGCTACAGTTTGTAACACTGGTAGCTTAGTGGCAGTTTTAGTTGACGATAGTAATGGTTTGAATGATAGTTATAGTTGTGATAGATAGTAGTAGTAGTAGTATATAGTATTGGTAAGTACTTGTACATAACGGTGATTGAAAGCAGTATAAGTTGCGATAGATAGTAGTGGTAGATAGTAGTAGTAAATAGTAGTAGTAGTTGTGGTAGTGAGTGGTAGGGTGGAGAGGGAGGGAGGGAGTTGACTTGTGCGTGTATGTGTGTGTGTGTGTGTGTGTGGGCGGTTGATCAAGGCTGTACACAGGGTCACATGCAAATCCTACACACACATACACACACACATACACACTCATGCATACGTAGAAGCAAACACACATGGACCCTATATATATATATATATATATATATATATATACTGTATATATATATATATCTATATCTCTCATGCTCTCTCAGTAGTTTGATTAAATGCATATAAAGTTGTGAATATAATTGACAGAGAGAATGAGAGTGAGAGACAGAATATGATCCAATTTGCTGTACTCAAAACATTTATGACAGAGAGAGAGAGAGAGAGAGAGAGAGAGAGAGAGGTCCGTGTGTGTTTGCTTCTACGTATGCATGAGTGTGTATGTATGTATGTATGCTAATGTTTTACGTGCACACATTCCCTGCATATATATATATACACACACACACACACACACACACACACACACACACACACACACACACACACTAATATATCCCTTTTTTTTTTTGCCAACCCTTTGAGGCGTGTCACAGACTGAAAACGATGCTGTACAAGAACCCGTCCTGTAAAGTGTGGCTGCAAGGTTTTAAGAAGGGGGGGGGGGGGTCTGGACCCTTTTCTCCCTCATGCTTAACCCCATTAGTTTTGAAAATGTATGATGTTCACCCCATTCGTTTGACGATTTAAAGACCGTTTGCCCCATTATTTTGTAATTTTCACGATTTATCGTGCCATTTAGATGTCGATTATTTCCTGGCGAGCGACAGCAAGCCTGTAATTAATCAGGAACCTTCTTACTACCGAAAGATATACAAATTAATCTCGAAAGCGGGTATTTTTTTTAAGCTTGAGGGAGGTCTAGGCAGGAAACTAAACAAAAAAATATATATAATAATAATAATAATAATAATAATAATAATAATAATACAATAATACAATAGAATAAAACAAATAATAATAATAATAATAATATAATACAATAGAATAAAACAAAATAAACCTCCCCTTAAACACGGTATATACTGTATAAGAAGTGGACTGGTGAGGGTCAGGTATATTTAGATATTTAGTGCATAGTCATTTAATAATGGCCAAATACATATTAAAATGGCGCCGTGTTTGAGGTGAAAAGGTAGGCTATTGTACATTAATATACCTGTTTTGGTTATTAAATATATGTTCTACCTGAAACAAACTCTGCTCAATTTTGTTTAATAAATATCCAGTCGAGCAGTTTAAGGGGAGTTTTCTAGTGTGTTTCCTACTCCTCCAGCAATCTTAAAATTTCACCCCCTTGACCCCCTTTCAAGATAAATTTTTACATTTTTCGGTAGAAAAATGTCCCGGCCGAAGGCCGATTACTCTTAAGTTACAGGCTCGCTATCGCTCGCCAGGATAAAATCGACACCTAAATGGCACGAAAGGTCTTAAAATTGACAGAATGGGTCGGAAATTCTTAAAAATCACCAAACTAATGGGGCAAACATCTTAAAATCTCAAAAGCAATGGGGCTAGACATGAGGGAGAAAGGGGTCAAGTAAAAAATCCCTCAAGTGGAAATCCCCCCTTAAGGAGAGAGTATGTGATGTTGTCCACATTATGTATCAAGGGGAGAGTATTATATATGTGTTTGTATATGTGTTTGTATATGTGATGTTGTCCACATTATGTATCAAGGGGAGAGTATTATATATGTGTTTGTATATGTGTTTGTATATGTGATGTTGTCCACATTCTCTCTCTCTCTCTCTCTCTCTCTCTCTCTCTCTCTCTCTCTCTCTCTCTCTCTCTCTCTCTCTCTCTCTCTCTCTCTCTCTCTCTGCTAAAAAAATTGCTAATGATAGATTAAAATCCTCACAAAATGACGAAGAACGGGTGAAATTTGTAGAGCTACGACGCAAAGCCAAAAAGTTAAGTAAGCAAAGTAAAAAGACCCTGGAGTTACATGTTGCGAATCAAAGTAAAACAAACCCGAAAGAATTCTATAGTTATATCAGAAAGAAAAAAGTAGTTACTTCAACTGTTGGACCGTTAGTCGATGAAAATGGAGAATACACCAAAGACGAAGTACAAATGAGTAATGCCCTCAATACCTTCTTTGCATCAGTTTTTACAACCGAAGATCTCAGTGATATCCCTACACCATCGCCGATTCAGATTGATAATTCAGATGTGCTAAGCAATATCACCGTTACAGAGAGAGAAGTATTGAATTGTTTAGATAAACTCAAGGTAAATAAAACGCCTGGACCTGATACAATCTCGCCTAGAGTTCTAAAGGAAGCTAAGGATGAGCTCTCCAAACCACTGACATTGCTATTCAATGAATCCTTGCAGTCTGGGACTATGCCTGATAAGTGGAAGCTAGCCAACGTAACACCTATATTCAAGAAAGGCAGCAAATCCCTACCCAGTAACTATCGTCCAATTAGCTTAACCTCAATTGTATGTAAAATGTTAGAAACGGTCATAAGAGACAGACTCGTAAATCACTTAGAGGCAAATAACTTACTTAAAGATACTCAACACGGCTTTCGTAAAAAACGTTCCTGTTTAACAAACCTCTTAGACTTCTTCCACGATATCCTTAACCTCTACGATGAGAGTAAAGCTGTAGATATTATATACCTTGATTTTCAAAAGGCCTTTGACAAAGTTCCCCACAAACGTTTACTGGTAAAACTAAAAGCGCGTGGAATACAAGACGGTGTGTTGAAATGGATAGAAAATTGGCTCAGCGACAGAAAGCAAAGAGTAGTCATAAACGGTAAGGCATCTAAATGGACCAATGTAAGTAGCGGGGTACCCCAGGGATCGGTACTAGGACCAATTCTCTTTCTAATTTACATCAACGACATAGATGAGGGTCTCACCTGTACAATCTCAAAATTTGCTGACGATACAAAAAATTGCAAATAGCGTACTCTCAAAAGAACAAGTTGACGATATGAAAACACAATCTAGATAAATTGTCATGTTGGGCCCAAATTTGGCAAATGAGTTTCAATGCGGATAAATGTAAAGTACTACATATCGGATACCTAAATGAGAAAGCAAACTATTTGATGAATGGCACTCAGCTTAAGAATGTAAACAGAGAAACCGATCTGGGAGTAACAATATCGAGTAACCTAAAACCGAGTCAACAATGTTCAGAAGTTGTTAAGAAGGCAAACAAAATAATTGGCTTTATAGGCAGGTCATTTGAGCATAAATCCAAAGAAGTTATCCTAACCCTTTACAATTCCTTAGTCCGCCCTCTTCTGGAATACTGCGTTCAATCCTGGTGCCCTTATTACCAAAAAGATATAAACAAGCTAGAACGAGTTCAACGTAGAGTTACCAAAATGATACCTAGCCTAAAGAACAAACCATACGAAGAGCGTCTTAGAGAATTAAATCTATTTCCTTTAACCCAGCGCAGATTAAGAGGTGACTTAATTCAAGTGTTCAAAATCATCTAAGGCATCGACAATATGAACTGTAGTAAGTACTTCACTATCGACCAATCTAATTACACGCGGGGAAACGGTTGCAAAATTATTGGTAAATCTTTTAACCCCACGAATCTAAGAATTTCTTCTTCAATCGAGTTGTCAACTTGTGGAATGGGCTTCCCCGAGACGTTATAGTTTGCAGCACCGTTGATTCATTTAAACTCCGCTTAGACAAATATCTCGCATCAAACCCGTGACTGACTGCGTTTGTAAATGAATAACTTTATTTTATCCCCCCCTCAGTTACTAAACCAATTGTCCCCTACTAACTTCCTAATCCTGCCACGGACATTAGTTCTAGGGCAGCAGTTCCCTTTCCAATGTTCCCTTACCCACTCTAAACCACTGTTTGGACACTTGATCCTCAGTGTTTTGGAGGACAAGCAGCCTAGAAGGGTCACTAGACCTGTTGTTGCTTGATTTCCTTTGTACTCCTTTGTACTCTCTCTCTCTCTCTCTCTCTCTCTCTCTCTCTCTCTCTCTCTCTCTCTCTCTCTCTCTCTCTCTCTCTCTCTCTCACCACCAAGAGTATCTCATCGGCATGGTCTGCAAAGTCTGTGGTACACTAACTATTCCTTGTCACTCCTGGTGCCTCACTCTCACTACGACATCAATGCGGTGGTAAGAAGTGAGCTAACATGTTATATGGTTGATGGTAATACACACACCACACACACGCGCATACACACACACACACACACACACACACACACACACCCACACACACACACACACACACACTTACATACATTTGTGTATGTTCAGCTCTCTCTCTCTCTCTCTCTCTCTCTCTCTCTCTCTCTCTCTCTCTCTCTCTCTCTCTCTCATCATAACCCTGACCACCGAGCTTGTATCGCAAGGCCGGTGTAGTGATTGTATCCATGTAACTCACTGTAAATATCTCATCTAGGCGTACTTACGGAAGCCCTAATAAACTGCTAGACTAATTTGGTCCGGGGAGAAGGTCGCTCTGGGTAACGGTATGTGTGTGTGTATGTGTGTGTGTGTGTGTGTGTGTGTGTGTGTGTGTGTGTGTGTGTATGATGATGAAGCCATAGTAAGAGTAACCATAGTAACCAATACATTATAATATACAAGCTGAAGGTGACGACTGGGGCACCGACGACAGGTTAAGAGAGAGAGAGAGAGAGAGGTGTAGTGGGTTATTCTGGATGACCTTCTCCCTCATGTTTAGCCCCATTAGTTTTCAGGTTTTAATATGTTCGTTCCATAAGTTTGGCAGTTTTAATCCCTTCTGTACCAGCGACGTCTTTTTAGCTTTATTCTGGCTACTATTAGACGATTTTATTCAGTTTTAAAAGGGCCTCCAACAATTTTAACAGGCTATGAATCATCTCACTTCATCCTTTGTACTACCTCAGATCCTTCTTACACTGCACAAAATCGTCTAAATATAGCTAGAATAAAATTAAAAGACGTCGCCGGTGCAGAACGGGTTAAGACCTTTCTTAGTCGATATTAGGACTTTTCGCGCCATTTAGGTGTCGATTTTAGCGTCGAGAGCGATAGCAAACCTGTAATTTGTGGAGGAACCGGCCTGCGGCGGCCGTATATTTGATATTTTGATTAAGTATTATGTTTAGGATTTAGCTTGCTTTAGGATTTAGCTTGCTTTAGGATTTAGCTTGCTTTAGGATTTAGCTTGCTTTTACCATTATCGAGCAATGTAGTTGATATTGTCCCCTAGGCTAACAAAAACGCTTTCCCAAACTTCTAATCCACTATATAAAAAATGCCCACCCAGAGCCCCTCCAAGCTAAATGTGCACATTTTCCGATATATAAATGCCACTCCGAAGGCCGATCTCTTCTAAATTTCTAGCTCGCTATCGCTAGCATAGAAAATAGTAGACAACTGAATAGGGTGAAGCGTCTTATTAACATCAAACTAATGGAATGAAACTTCTTAAAATATCCAAACAAATAGAGCGAAAAAGGGGAGTTCCAAAAGCGAATAGGGTACAAAGGAGTACAAAGGGTTTGATGCGAGATATTTGTCTAAGCGGAGTTTAAATGAATCAACGGTGCTGCAGTCTATAACGTCTCGGGGAAGCCCATTCCACAAGTTGACAACTCGATTGAAGAAGAAATTCTTAGATTCGTGTGAGTAAAAAGATTTACCAATAATTTTGCAACCGTTTCCCCGCGTGTAATTAGATTGGTCGATAGTGAAGTACTTACTACAGTTCATATTGTCGATGCCTTTGATGATTTTTAACACTTGAATTAAGTCACCTCTTAATCTGCGCTGGGTTAAAGGAAATAGATTTAATTCTCTAAGACGCTCTTCGTATGGTTTGTTCTTTAGGCTAGGTATCATTTTGGTAACTCTACGTTGAACTCGTTCTAGCTTGTTTATGTCTTTTTGGTAATACACAGGGACTAAAGCATGTTACCTCTCTCTCTCTCGCTCTCTCTCTCTCTCTCTCTCTCTCTCTCTCTCTCTCTCTCTCTCTCTCTCTCTCTCTCTCTCTCTCTCTCTCTCTCTCTCTCTCTCTCTCTCTGACCTCTACACATTGGTTGGAGCCTAATCGAGGAACATGACCAAGGTAGAACATGATAGACAGGTAACGCGGTGACTCACAGGGCAGGACAGTGAAAGTAAAAACACTGACCTCACCAGCACCCTAATAATTATAGTTTCCTTGATCCTGACTTAGCAACAGGAGGCTCTAGTCCTGACGTTCTTCTTGACTTGCAGTGTTCTGGCTTAATAATCCAATAGGGTTAATAGCCTCTGAAGTCCTATTTTAACAATAACTTAGCAACTTGGATGAGCCCGAGAACTTTCAGTCTTCTACTGTACTTCTCACTTCTCAGCTTGTTCTTCCTCTGTCCAATTACTCTTTTTTTCCTACTTTACTCCAGCCATCTGGTCTGGTCTTCATACACAATTCCTACACATATTAATCACTGTCTAAAGCAGGTTAATATTAATTTATTAGAAACTCTGACTGCCATTATTGTACATAAGAGGCATATTGCATCCATGATAGTTAGGATAGCTGACCCCGTGAGGTATGCTCTTAACACTTTTGTTCTTGTCTGTACCCCTCCCCCCCCCCCACCCCCCACCCCCTAGGTAGGAATATCAATGAATGAATAAGTAAATAGATAAATAATCTCCCCTTAAGCAATAGACTTGAGAGTGAAAAGTTTTGGACAAACCAATTTGTTAGCGAAAGGGTATATATGACTTGTAGGCATTTGGATCGCCAAAATGATGTTGTCTATAATTAGTACAACAATGGCATGCAAAACCGACTTGACTGATTAATTTGGGTTCTGAATGTCTGTGCCATTATTTGTCATTAATTCATTTGGTTCTTAAAGTCTGTGTATATATTTGCCATTCTAAACCAATGTATAGTTAAAATACCATAACAAATGATGCCAAATTACTCGCATATTGTTAGCAGCAAGTATAAAAGTTAAATGCCGTCAATGTTTCTAAAAGGTTAGCCGCAAGTATCAGAGCGTGGCCAATTGTGCTTTTAACCTGTCAAGCATTGTATTACTGTTTGAAGCTTACAGTGGGCTCGATAAGTAGGGGGGAGGGGGTTATGGAGAGATATTTATATATTTATTCATTTATATATTTATTTAGTTAGTTTCCTCCCAAGACCTCCACCAAGCTTGAAAACATACCCCCAAGACCTCCCTTCGAGATAAATTTGTGCATTGTTCGGTAGAAAAATGCCCCGGCCAATGGCCGGTCCCTCCTAAATTGCAGGGTCGCTTTCGCTCGCCAGGAAAAATCGACACTTAAACGGCACAACATATTTAAAATCTCCAAACTAATGGGGGCGAATGATTACGGTATAATCTCAAAACTAATGGAGCTCAACGCGAGGGAGAAGGGGTTCCAGAATCCAAATAACCTCCCCTTAATTCTGCAGCCGGTCAAATCAGTCTCCACTTTCAATTTATGATTAAGCTATATTAGGATAGATCATAAGGGTTGCTTGGTTAACACTTTCAGTACCGGTGCAGTCCTTTTAACTATTTCTTTGGACGCCTTTTTGGTGTCGTAATTATCAATCAACGTGGTGATATTCTATATTAACCCTTTCAAGTTCCAATACTCGTTAGATATGCTGGATAGTTATGAGTTTCGTGTTTGGTTGGGTTAGAATTATATTAAATCTATTTCAGCTCGAGTTGCGTGGGTGAACTGGTAAAAATCCCTGTATGGTGTCCTGGAATATGGATCTGAAGACTTGTGTTGAATTGAAATACATTCTCCAAGTAGGATTGTCCTTCTCCTTAATATGCAGTATGTAGGAAAAAGTTACTTATATTTTTGTTTTATGTTTTGCCTGAAAAGCCTGTTGTCATATAAAAAGGCTTACCTGTATTATATGCCATAGTGTTGTATTTCTTTGTGATGAATAATGTATTATGGCAATAATATAGTGTTTAAAGTGCTTAAAGTGTTTCACGCCGTGGTAGAGTTGGTTAAAGCATGAACAATCGCCCTGATTGTCAGGGGTTCAAGCCCGGTTAAGATGTATATATATATATATATATATATATATATATATATATATATATATATATATATATATATATATATATATATATATATATATATATATACTGTATATATATATATATATATATATATATATATATATATATATATATATAATTTTATTTATTTACATATGTATTTATTTATTTATTTATGTATTTATAAGTACAGATTATATAATAGTCTTTTAGCATGTATACAGTAGATAATATATTTAGATATACCTTTGATTAGGTTATACTCTTACAAAATATATTTTTGATAAATATTTGAATAGATACAGTTTTGATTTATATAATTTCTCAATTTACTGTACTTTAAAAATAACTTAAATAACATTCTCCAAGGTTCTAATATCATCATGGTAATTCAGTTATATTTAATTCTACCAAATTACTGAATAGTCATTTACTATAGATATAAAAATACTTAACGTTACGTGTCAAAATAATGTTGCACAGTAATATCATAAATACATGACATATAACCCTGTAATACCTTATACAATATAAGCTGTCAAAATTATAGACACGGAGTAATTATGAAATGTCATTCTCACTGGTCATAAACATGGTATTCAATTTTGTAGGCTGATATTACCAATCCCATGCCCAACTCATCCACCCATCCACCCACCCACCCACCCTTCCACCCTTCCACCCATCCCCATCCACACAACCCTGGCCACCCCACCTCTCCACAATTTAAGATGTGATTATGTGTGGTCTCAGAAGCATATATATATATAATTAGAACAGTGGTAGTGGTGGGTTGGCCGCTAGGGTACCGTATTTTTAAGAGAAACAGGAGGATAAGGGCAACGACCGTGTTCATCTTGGTAGCTTTATTCAATATTTCGGACTATCTTGGTCCATCATCAGGCTTGGATACCGGTCCTAAAAATAAATTACTTTATTAAGAAACTAATGTAAGTTAAATCGTTAAGATTTAAACGATTAATAAGATAAATAAGATTAAACCTGGGTTGAACACATGCATGTGCATAATTATATTATGCTAGGATTAATTGTTTTCATTTAGCGTCAGTAACATCGTATTTCTTTTATTTTCGTTCAATGTATATCCCTTTCATTATATAAGAGTTCTGTTAAATTCGTTTAGTGTCATAAGAGTATTGTTTTCATAATTCGCATTTTTAGTTTCAATTAATTTAGTTTGCTCCTAAGTATATGAAGTTTATTCTTTAGTCGTATTGTTTCAATAATTATTTACTATTAGGTAACCCCCTCTATATTATATATGTGCCCTGGTAACATAGGTTTACTATTAGGTAACCCCCCTCTATATTATATATGTGCCCTGGTAACATAGGTTTACTATTAGGTAACCCCCTCTATATTATATATGTGCCCTGGTAACATAGGTTTACTATTAGGTAACCCCCTCTATATTATATATGTGCCCTGGTAACATAGGTTTACTATTAGGTAACCCCCTCTATATTATATATGTGCCCTGGTAACATAGGTTTACTATTAGGTAACCCCCTCTATATTATATATGTGCCCTGGTAACATAGGTTTACTATTAGGTAACCCCCTCTATATTATATATGTGCCCTGGTAACATAGGTTTACTATTAGGTAACCCCCTCTATATTTTATATGTGCCCTGGTAACATAGGTTTACTATTAGGTAACCCCCTCTATATTATATATGTGCCCTGGTAACATAGGTTTACTATTAGGTAACCCCCTCTATAATATATATGTGCCCTGGTAACATAGGTTTTCATTCTGTATTAGGATCGCACCTGCGCCTGACCCCTTAGATGTGTAAGTACTATATACTTGTTAATTTCATAACATTGTATACATTTTAGCTATATTAGGACATTTTATTATTTCGTAGTGTTTTTAATACATTTGTGGTCCACGATTTAACTTATATTAGTTTCTTAATAAAGTAATTTATTTTTAGGACCGGTATCCAAGCCTGATGATGATGGACCAAGATAGTCCGAAATATTGAATAAAGCTACCAAGATGAACACGGTCGTTGCCCTTATCCTCCTGTTTCTCTTATATATATAAAAGTGTGTGTGTGTGTGTGTGTGTGTGTGTGTGTGTGTGTGTGTGTGTGTGCGCGTGCGTGTGTGTGTGAGAGAGAGGGGGGAGGGGAGGGAGTAGTAGAATATCTGGTTGAGTTATTTAACAACAAAAGCTGCCAAAGATCCAGAGAGATAATATGCTCAAATACTGTACTTATGGAGAGAGAAAGGGGAGTGGAGGGAATGAAGAGAGAGAGAGTGTGTGTGAGAATGTGTATGTGTGTGTGTGACGATAGAGTGAGAGAGAGAGAGAGAACCACACTACTCTTGCTTGTGGCGTGTGTGTGTGTGTGTGTGTGTGGATGTAAGTTTGCGTGTTTGGGAGCCATTGGAGTGACCCGCAGGAAAGGCCCTTGTCACGGCATTTGCATAAAGAGACTAGTTTTGGGGAGGGTGGTGGTGGTGGTGAGGGAGAAGAGCTACTGGTGGTGATAGTGGTGGTGGTGAGGGAGAGAAGAGCTACTGGTGGTGATAGTGGTGGTGGTGAGGGAGAGGAGAAGAGCTACTGGTGGTGATAGTGGTGGTGGTGGTACAAAGGAGTACAAAGGAGTACAAAGGAAATCAAGCAACAACAGATCCAGTGACCCTTCTAGGTTGCTTGTCCTCCAAAACACTGAGGATCAAGTGTCCAAACAGTGGTTTAGAGTGGGTAAGGGAACATTGGAAAGGGAATTACTGCCCTGGAACTAATGTCCGTGGCAGGATTAGGAAGTTAGTAGGGGACAGATGGGTTAGTAACTGAGGGGGGATAAAATAAAGTTATTCATTTACAAACGCAGTCAGTCTCGGGTTTGATGCGAGATATTTGTCTAGGCGGAGTTTAAATGAATCAACGGTGATGCAGTCTATAACGTTTCGGGGAAGCCCATTCCACAAGTTGACAACTCGATTGAAGAAGAAATTCTTAGATTCGCGCGAGTTAAAAGATTTACCAATAATTTGCAACCGTTTTCCCCGCGTGTAATTAGAGTGGTCGATAGTGAAGTACGTACTACAGTTCATATGTCGATGCCTTTGATGATTTTGAACACTTGAATTAAGTCGCCTCTTAATCTGCGCTGGGGTAAAGGAAATAGATTTAATTCTCTAAGAACGCTCTTCGTATGGTTTGTTCTTTAGGCTAGGTATCATTTTGGTAACTCTACGTTGAACTCGTTCTAGCTTGTTTATATCTTTTTGGTAATAAGGGCACCAGGATTGAACGCAGTATTCCAGAAGAGGGCGGACTAAGGAATTGTAAAGGGTTAGGATAACTTCTTTGGATTTATGCTCAAATGACCTGCCTATAAAGCCAATTATTTTGTTTGCCTTCTTAACAAATTCTGAACATTGTTGACTCGGTTTTAGGTTACTCGATATTGTTACTCCCAGATCGGTTTCTCTGTTTACATTCTTAAGCTGAGTGCCATTCATCGAATAGTTTGCTTTCTCATTTAGGTATCCGATATGTAGTACTTTACATTTATCCGCATTGAAACTCATTTGCCAAATTTGGGCCCAACATGACAATTTATCTAGATTGTGTTGCATATCGTCAACTTGTTCTTTTGAGAGTACGCTATTTGCAATTTTTGTATCGTCAGCAAATTTTGAGATTGTACAGGTGAGACCCTCATCTATGTCGTTGATGTAAATTAGAAAGAGAATTGGTCCTAGTACCGATCCCTGGGGTACCCCGCTACTTACATTGGTCCATTTTGATGCCTTACCGTTTATGACTACTCTTTGCTTTCTGTCGCTGAGCCAATTGTCTATCCATTTCAACACACCGTCTTGTATTCCATGCGCTTTTAGTTTTAGCAGTAAACGTTTGTGGGGAACTTTGTCAAAGGCCTTTTGAAAATCAAGGTATATAATATCTACAGCTTTACTCTCATCGTAGAGGTTGAGGATATCGTGGAAGAAGTCTAAGAGGTTTGTTAAACAGGAACGTTTTTTACGAAAGCCGTGTTGAGTATCTTTAAGTATGTTATTTTCCTCTAAGTGATTTACGAGTCTGTCTCGTATGACCGTTTCTAGCATTTTACATACCACTGAGGTTAAGCTAATTGGACGATAGTTACTGGATAGGGATTTGCTGCCTTTTTTGAATATCGGTGTTACGTTGGCTAGCTTCCACTGATCGGGCATAGTTCCAGACTGCAAGGATTTATTGAATAGTAATGTCAGTGGTTTAGAGAGCTCATCCTTAGCTTCCTTTAGAACTCTAGGCGAGATTGTATCAGGTCCAGGCGTTTTATTTACCTTGAGTTTATCTAAACAATTCAATACTTCTCTCTCTGTAACGGTGATATTTTTTAAAACATCTGAATTATCAATCTGAATCGGCGATGGTGTAGGGATATCACTGAGGTCTTCTGTTGTAAAAACTGATGCAAAGAAGGTATGAGGGCATTACTCATTTGTTCTTCGTCTTTGGTGTATTCTCCATTTTCATCGACTAACGGTCCAACAGTTGAAGTAACGACTTTTTTCTTTCTGATATAACTATAGAATTCTTTCGGGTTTGTTTTACTTTGATTCGCAATATGTAACTCTAAGGTCTTTTTACTTTGCTTAATTAACTTTTTGGCTTTGCGTCGTAGCTCTACAAATTTCAGCCGTTCTTCGTCATTTGTGAGGATTTTAATCTATCATTAGCAAAGTTTTTAGCAAGCAGGCAGTTTGAAATATCTTTATTCCACCATTTGGGCTTATTATTATGGCCTGGACGCCGAGTTTTCGATGGTATGCAGTCTTGCACTGCTTTTAGGTAAGTGGCTTCGAATAACTTCCCAGATGTATTTATGTCGTTATTGTGAATTAAAAAGCTCCAGTCAGTTCTTTAAACATAGCTCTAAGTTTATGGAAGTTTGCTTTCTTGAAATTAGGGACTTTTTCGATGCTACTATTTGGTTCGTTACTAGTAAACTTTAAAGTGAAAGTTATCGTATGATGGTCGCTGTTACTGAATTCATCACCAACATTCAAATTCTCTATTAATTCTTCTTTTGTTGCAAGTACAATGTCAAGAACGTTATTACCACGGGTCGGCGTTCCAACAAATTGATAAAGCGAACTCTCTTGCAAGTTCGTATACAAGTCATGTCCGGAGTGTGAAGTAAGAGTATCGCCCCACTTGGTCACAGGTAAATTAAAGTCACCAAAAATTACGGTATCTTGTGAGTTACTTACATCTGCAATTTGTTCGTAAATTTCTCGGTCAGTTTGCACTGATTGAGCTGGAGGTCTGTATATTAATGCAAGTATTATTTTGGTACCTTTATTATTCTTTATTAGCACAAAAGATGTGTCGACGTTCACAATTTGAGGTTTTGACAAGAGGGTAGGGTTAAGACTTTCTTTGATATAAAGTAAAACGCCACCTCCATTTCGATTTATTCGGCTTTTCTCAAACATTACATAACCGGGAAGTGAATACTCTGCTAAAAAGTCTCTATCTTCTGTATTGAGCCAAGATTCTGTTATGCCAATCACATCATAATTTTCTGTAAACACTAGCTCCTCTAAATCTGAAAATTTATTGCGTATGCTACGAGCGTTTGCATAGAAAACCTTTAAATTTGTTATTTTAGAACTCACGGAACGCGCTTTAATAATATTTTTGGTTCTTGTCGGATCTACATTTATGTTCATGGCTGTCCTCGGTCCTCGCTGTCTTCGGTCCTTATCGCTGGTGGTCCTCGGTTGCCTCTGTTTTTTTCTTGGCGTTGGATGATTTATGTCACTGCTGCTTCTTCTCGGATGGCGTTTTTTGATCCATGGCTGCGGACTGCTTCGTGTATGAGACGACCCATTCGTGCTGAACCCACAGGGTTTAGATGAGTGCCATCCTTGCGGAACAGAGTAGGCTGGTTGTAGGGTGGTGAGGGAGTGGCGGTGGTGGTGAGGGAGTGGTAGTGGTGGTGAAAGAGACATCAGTGGTAGTCGTAGTGGTAGTAGTAGTTAAAGAGACATAATTGGTAGTAGTGGTGGTGGTGGTGATGATGGCAGTGGTAGTGGTGATAGCAGTGGTAGTGGTGGTTAAATAAAAGGGATAGTGGTGATGAAGGTAGTCTTGTAAGAAGGCTAACCACATTTTTGCCAACACAGTCAAAACAAATCATATACCGTAGTATTTTTAATATGATTTCACTCATTTCTGATTTCAATCATTAAGGGGAGGAAGACCGTTTTTCTGGACCCCCTTCTCCCTAATGTTTAGCCCCACTAGTTTTGAGATTATAAGACGTTCGGCCCATTAGTTTGGCGATTTTAACACCTTTCACCCCATTTTCTTGTAAATTTTAAGACCTTTCGTGCCATGTAAGTGTTGATATTTTCCTGGCGAGCGATTGCGAGCCTGCAATTTTACGAGGAACCGGCCTTCGGCCGGGACATTTTTCTACCGAAAAATTTACAAATTTATCTTGAAGGGGGATCTAGGGAGTGTTTTTCTAAGCTTGATTTAGGGCTAGAGAGGAAACTAAAAAGAATATATGAATAAATTAATTAATAGACCAACAAACGGTCTGCCTCCCCTTAATATGGTACTAATGGTGTTATACCCTGTTCCAAATAGCTAGGCCAGAAGTTGTGACCCCTAACCTCTGTAACTCACAAATGGCTAGAGCAAATAGGCTGTAAATCTCCACGCCTATTCCCTGTCTGACCCTTCCCAAATGGTAGAAATAATAGTTCGATTACTCTAGTCGTTGGTGAGTTATAGAGGTTAATGTTCAAGTGTTCTGGCCTACTTACGTGGTACAGGGTATAGTAGTTTTGTAATGGTGATAGTGTTTTTAGTGAGGGTAATGATGATAGTGAATCTGATGAACCGAAATAATTCGTTCAGTCAAAATCAATAATTCCCGAAAAATTATGATAATGTGTGTGGAGTTGAAGGCGGATATATTTATGTATGTATGTATGTTTATATACTGTATATACAGGTATATATATATATATATATATATATATATATATATATATATATATATATATATATATATATAATTTTTTTTTTTTTTTTTTTCCCTCCTGAGACCTCCATCAAGCTTTAAAAAATTGGTAGAATAATGCCCCGATCAAAGGCCTATTCCTCCTAAATTGTATGCTCGCTATCGCTCGCCAGTAATAAAAATTGACACCTACATGGCACGAAAGATCTAAAAAATCGCCAAACTAATCTGAAATCTTAAAATCTCAAAAGCAATGGAGTTCAGCACGAGGGAGAAAGGGGTCCGAAATACTCCCCCACCCCCTCCTTCCTTCTTAGCATCCGGAGGTCGCCTGGTTCTTCGGTCCACCGGTCCTTGGTACAGTCGCTCATAAAAAACCCGGTGCGCCTCCGGAGTTATGGAGTCATTAATGGATGCCGTTTATTATTCATTAGGTGGGGAAGGGATTATTTATTGGTCGATGTATTTAATTATTTAATATTTATTTAGTTTCCTCCCTATACCTCCATCAAGCTTTATAAAAATTACGCCCCTAGAACTCCTTCAAGATAAATTTGTAAATTTGTCAATAGAAAAATGGCCCGGCCAAAGGCCGATTCCTCTTAAATTACAGGCTCGTTATCACTCGACAAGAAAAAGCTACACCTAAATGGCACGAAAGGTCTTAACATTTGTACATTATAATTGACAGAAATAGGGCGAAAGTTCTTAAAATCGCCAAACTAATGGGATGAACGTCTTAAAATCTCAAAAGCAATGGGGCCAAACATAAGGGAGTAGAGGAACCCGAAAAAACAGCCAATATCCCCTTAAGCGTTGCTAGAGATGAAATCCGGAATGTTGAGCATAGGGACCACCACCTATTTAATACTGTTAGTGATACTGGAGGTCGGTTCACTATCGTTAATAGGTTGGTGGGGGATCTTTACGATGTGTTGAATATTTAACCCCCCCCCCCCACACCCACACACACACCCACCTCTGTTATATAATGAAGGTGGGGTGACGTTGCCTGGACCACACACTAAGAGAAGTTGAATTGACCAGGTGAAACCGTACGAGAGGTAAATATGTTTCTTAAGTATTGTCAAACTTTAGTATTGTTTAAACCTGGGGTCCACCGTGCCCTAGGAGTGGCCTTGGACCTTTACTATGGCATGAGAGGTGTGTGTGTGTGTGTGTGTGTGTGTGTGTGTGTGTGTGTGTGTGTGTGTGTGTGTGTGTGTGTGTGTGTGTGTGTGTGTGTGTGAGTGAGTGAGTGAGAGACAGAGCGAGAGAGGGTGTGAGTGTGTAGGTGCTGTGTGTATAGGTGTGTATGTATGTAAGAGTGACCTAGTGTGACCCATGGTATCAACAGTTCACCAGGGGGCCCTTTGTACTCTGGCAGGGATCACGTGACCTGCAGGAGGCACCCAAGGTCAACAACAAGGTGGAAGAAAAGAACAGTAAAGAGGAAAAGGGTAGAGGAACAATAAAGAGGAAGATGGAAGAAATTAACAAGAAATAGGAAGAACAACATAAAGAAGTTGGAAGAATAGAACAGTAAAGAGGAGCAACAATATACAGATACAGAGGGTAGTGGAAGGAAGGGATAAAGATGTGGACACGAAATATAATAACGAAGATGGATGATAATGAGAAAAATATATTACAAAACAAAACAAAAAACCCACTATAATAACAAGGATAGTGAAATGCATGACCTTATTGTCCAGAGAGAGCGAGAGAGGAGAGAATGTACAGTTGCCCACATAAGTTGTTCCTCATCGTGATCTAATGTATGAAATTAAGATAGTACGAATTAATTGCGAGTGTGGTTTCTTTTAATTATCAGTTAACTAATCACATGAGTTAACCACAGCATAAGAAACTACACTCTTAATTCAATTATGTACATTATATGTCCATGTGTAAGATCACTGAGAGGAACAGAACTGATGTGGCCAAACGTACGGTGGCGCAAATAATTAAGTCGTGTCCCAGCTGTCATTACGTTTGGCTTGCTCTGTACTGTATTAATGTTTGTCAGCTGTTGAATAGGGTGGGTAAGTGTAGGAATATTTGTATATATTTCACTCGATATGAAGAAATGAAGCTTAGATATTGCTGATACCAATTATTTATCAAAACATACTTGATGCCGAGACATCACTTATTAGCGCGACTGTACATAGTATATTTTTGCCTACCTCAAAATCAATTACACCTACAGTATATATCTCAGACTACAGATTTGTGACTTTATGGGTAAAATAATTTCAGGTGTTCCGAAGAAATCAATCTTTTATGAGACTATGGTCTTAGCCCAAATTTATGGTGATGAACCACACAGACGTTCTAGCCATTATGTCATGAATGGCAGGTCGGTGGAGTCTGCTCACGGGGGGCGTTAATATTATCTTTGGGGTATAACATATCTCTATGTAACTCTTTCACATTCTAGCTCTCACATATTCTGGCTATCTCTCTAACTCTATCTCTCTCTGTGTCTCTAACTATAAGTCTATCTCTATATCCAACTATAACTAGCTATAACTCTAGCTCTAACTATAACTGCCTCTCTCTCTCTAACTCTATCTCTCTCTGTGTCTCTAACTATAAGTCTATCTCTGTATCCAACTATAACCAGCTATAACTCTAGCTCTAACTATAACTGCCTCTCTCTCTCTAACTCTATCTCTCTCTGTGTCTCTAACTATAAGTCTATCTCTGTATCCAACTATAACTAGCTATAACTCTAGCTCTAACTATAACTGCCTCTCTCTCTCTCTAACTCTATCTCTCTCTGTGTCTCTAACTATAAGTCTATCTCTATATCCAACTATAACTAGCTATAACTCTAGCTCTAACTATAACTGCCTCTCTCTCTCTAACTCTATCTCTCTCTGTGTCTCTAACTATAAGTCTATCTCTATATCCAACTATAACTAGCTATAACTCTAGCTCTAACTATAACTGCCTCTCTCTCTCTCTAACTCTCTATCGCTAACTGTATCTGTAACTCTCTCTCTCTCTCTAACTATAAGTCTATCTCTATATCCAACTATAACTAGCTATAACTCTAGCTCTAACTATAACTGCCTCTCTCTCTCTACCTCTCTATCGCTAACTGTATCTGTAACTCTCTCTCTCTCTCTCTCACTATAAGTCTATCTCTATATCCAACTATAACTAGCTATAACTCTAGCTCTAACTATAACTGCCTCTCTCTCTCTAACTATCTCTCTCTGTGTCTCTAACTATAAGTCTATCTCTATATCCAACTATAACTAGCTATAACTCTAGCTCTAACTATAACTGCCTCTCTCTCTCTAACTCTCTATCGCTAACTGTATCTGTAACTCTCTCTCTCTCTCTCTCTCTCTCTCACTATAAGTCTATCTCTATATCCAACTATAACTAGCTATAATTCTAGCTCTAACTATAACTGCCTCTCTCTCTCTAACTCTATCTCTCTCTGTGTCTCTAACTATAAGTCTATCTCTATATCCAACTATAACTAGCTATAACTCTAGCTCTAACTATAACTGCCTCTCTCTCTCTAACTCTCTATCGCTAACTGTATCTGTAACTCTCTCTCTCTCTAACTATAAGTTTATCTCTATATCCAACTATAACTAGCTATAATTCTAGCTCTAACTATAACTGCCTCTCTCTCTCTAACTCTCTATCGCTAACTGTATCTGTAACTCTCTCTCTCTCTCTAACTATAAGTATATCTCTATATCCAACTATAACTAGCTATAACTCTAGCTCTAACTATAACTGCATCTCTCTCTCTATCGCTAATTCTTTCTCTCTCTCTCTCTGAAATTAAGTAGAAAGAAGGCATGCTTAGATGTCACACAAAATGTCTTTACATCCAATGTGGTTAACAAGTGTAATAGTTTACTAAGGGAGGCGGTCGATATTAATTCAATTGATGCGTTTATGAAAAGACTGGACGATCATGTGATGAAGACGATTAATTTGAATCAGTGGTTACGTGTAAATTCCCTATAATATCTTTCTATACTATATAACAAAAATGACCTTGTGGGCATTTCCTGCCCCATAAGGTTACACTTCATCCTTTTTCCGGTACGGCTTTTTAGCCAGAGGAAGTGGAGGGTCGGGAGAGAACCTTTTACTTTGTTGTCCAATGCATCTATTATAAACTGTTCCTGTTTAGTAGTATTAATGCCGGACCACCTAGTAGGATCAGCAAGGTCTGTGTAGTCCGAGTCTCTGTGCAACTCTGTGTTTAGTGCACTACATTCACTACAGAATCGCTCTCCTTTCACTTCGTTATCTCCCCGGAATGGACCGCAAGGTCTCTGGGATACAATAGTCTGTTATATTTGAGCTGATGGTAAATTGAATTCCTTAGGAACTGATTTCTCAATACCCAATGGATAAATATGAAACAATTATGTCTCTGCGTCGTATTAGGGACAATGGATAAATATGAAACTACGATGTCTCTGCGTCGTATTAGGGCCAATGGATAAATATGAAACTACTATGTCTCTGCGTCGTATTAGGGCCAATGGATAAATATGAAACTACTATGTCTCTGCGTCGTATTAGGGCCAATGGATAAATATGAAACTACTATGTCTCTGCGTCGTATTAGGGCCAATGGATAACTATGAAACTACTATGTCTCTGCGTCGTATTAGGGCCAATGGATAAATATGAAACTACTACGTCTCTGCGTCGTATTAGGGCCAATGGATAAATATGAAACTACTATGTCTCTGCGTCGTATTAGGGCCAATGGATAAATATGAAACTACTATGTCTCTGCTTCGTATTAGGGCCAAGGATAAATATGACACTACTATGGCTCTGCGTCGTATTAGGGCCAATGGATAAATATGAAACTACTATGTCTCTGCGTCGTATTAGGGCCAATGGATAAATATGAAACTACTATGTCTCTGCGTCGTATTAGGGCCAAGTTTTCATAATTAAGAGGAGGCAGTTGGTTATTTCTCGATACCCAATGGATAAATATGAAACTACTATGTCTCTGCGTCGTCGTATTAGGGCCAAGTTTTCATAATTAAGAGGAGGCAGTTGGTTATTTCTCGATACCCAATGGATAAATATGAAACTACTATGTCTCTGCATCGTATTAGGGGCAAGTTTTCATAATTAAGAGGAGGCAGTTGGTTATTTCTCGATACCTAATGTATAAATATGAAACTACTATGTCTCTGCGTCGTATTAGGGCCAAGTTTTCATAATTAAGAGGAGGCAGTTGGTTATTTCTCGATACCCAATGGATAAATATGAAACTACTATGTCTCTGCGTCGTATTAGGGCCAGGTTTTCATAATTAAGAGGAGGCAGTTGGTTATTTATCGATACCCAATGGTTAAATATGAAACTACTATGTCTCTGCGTCGTATTAGGGCCAAGTTTTCATAATTAAGAGGAGGCAGTTGGTTATTTCTCGATACCCAATGGATAAATATGAAACTACTATGTCTCTGCGTCGTATTAGGGCCAATGGATAAATATGAAACTACTATGTCTCTGCGTCGTATTAGGGCCAATGGATAAATATGAAACTACTATGTCTCTATGTCGTATTAGGGCCAATGGAAAAATATGAAACAACTATGTCTCTGTATCGTATTAGGGCCAATGGATAAATATGAAACTACTATGTCTCTGCGTCATATTAGGGCCAATGGATAAATATGAAAATTCTATGGCTCTGTGTCGTATTAGGGCCAATGGATAAATATGAAACTACTATGTCTCTGCGTCGTATTAGGGCCAAGTTTTCATAATTAAGAGGAGGCAGTTGGTAATTTCTCGATAGCCAATGGATAAATATAAAACTACTATGTCTCTGCGTCGTATTAGGGCCAAGTTTTCATAATTAAGAGGAGGCAGTTGGTTATTTCTTGATACCCAATGGATAAATATGAAACTACTATGTCTCTGCGTCGTATTAGGGCCAAGTTTTCATAATTAAGAGGAGGCAGTTGGTTATTTCTCGATACCCAATGGATATATATGAAACTACTATGTCTCTGTGTCGTATTAGGGCCAATGGATAAATATGAAACTACTATGTCTCTGCGTCGTATTAGGGCCAATGGATAAATATGAAACTACTATGTCTCTGCGTCGTATTAGGGCCAATGGATAAATATGAAACTTCTATGTCTCTGCCTCGTATTAGGGCCAATGGATAAATATGAAACTACTATATCTCTGCGTCGTATTAGGGCCAATGGATAAATATGAAACTACTATGTCTCTGCGTCGTATTAGGGCCAATGGATAAATATGAAACTACTAAGTCTCTGCGTCGTATTAGGGCCAATGGATAAATATGAAACTACTATGTCTCTGCATCGTATTAGGGCCAATGGATAAATATGAAACTACTATGTCTCTGCGTCGTATTAGGGCCAATGGATAAATATGAAACTACTATGTCTCTGCGTCGTATTAGGGCCAATGGATAAATATGAAACTACTATGTCTCTGTGTCGTATTAGGGCCAATGGATAAATATGAAACTACTATGTCTCTGCGTCGCATTAGGGCCAATGGATAAATATGAAACTACTATGTCTCTGCGTCGTATTAGGGCCAATGGATAAATAAGAAACTACTATGTCTCTGCGTCGTATTAGGGCCAATGGATAAATATGAAACTACTATGTCTCTGCGTCGTATTAGGGCCAAGTTTTCATAATTAAGAGGAGGCAGTTGGTTATTTCTCGATACACAATGGATAAATAGGAAACTACTATGTCTCTACGTCGTATTAGGGCCAAGTTTTCATAATTAAGAGGAGGCAGTTGGTTATTTCTCGATACCCAATGGATAAATATGAAACTACTATGTCTCTGCGTCGTATTAGGGCCAATGGATAAATATGAAACTACTATGTCTCTGCGTCGTATTAGGGCCAAGTTTTCATAATTAAGAGGAGGCAGTTGGTTATTTCTTGATACCCAATGGATAAATATAAAACTACTATGTCTCTGCATTGTATTAGGGCCAAGTTTTCATAATTAAGAGGAAGCAGTTGGTTATTTATCGATACCAAATAGATAAATATGAAACTACTATGTCTCTGCGTCGTATTAAGGCCAATGGATAAATATGAAACTACTATGTCTCTGCGTCGTATTAGGGCCAATGGATAAATATGAAACTACTATGTCTCTGCGTCGTATTAGCGCCAAATGTTCATAATTAAGAGGAGGCAGTTGGTTATTTCTCGATACCCAATGGATAAATATGAAACTACTATGTCTCTGCGTCGTATTAGGGCCAAGTTTTCATAATTAAGAGGAGACAGTTGGTTATTTCTCGATACCCAATGGATAAATATAAAACTACTATGTGTCTGCATCGTATTAGGGCCAAGTTTTCATAATTAAGAGGAGGCAGTTGGTTTTTTCTCGATACCCAATGGATAAATATGAAACTACTATGTCTCTGCATCGTATTAGGGCCAATGGATAAATAAAAAACTACTATGTTTCTGCGTCGTATTAGGGCCAATGGATAAATATGAAACTACTATGACTGTGTCGTATTAGGGGCAATGGATAAATATGAAACTACTATGTCTCTGCGTCGTATTAGGGCCAATGGATATATATGAAACTACTATGTCTCTGCGTCGTATTAGGGCCAATGGATAAATATGAAACTACTATGTCTCTGCGTCGAATTAGGGCCAATGGATAAATATGAAACTACTATGTCTCTGCGTCGTATTAGGGCCAAGTTTTCATTATTAAGAGGAGGCAGTTGGTTATTTCTCGATACCCATTGGATAAATATGAAACTACTATGTCTCTGCGTCGTATTAGGGCCAAATTTTCATAATTAAGAGGAGGCAGTTGGTTATTTCTAGATACCCAATGGATATACATGAAACTACTATGTCTCTGCGTCGTATTAGGGCCAAGTTTTCATAATTAAGAGGAGGCAGTTGGTTATTTCTCGATACCCAATGGATAAATATGAAACTACTATGTCTCTGCGTCGTATTAGGGCCAAGTTTTCATAATTAAGAGGAGGCAGTTGGTTATTTCTCGATACCCAATGGATATACATGAAACTACTATGTCTCTGCGTCGTATTAGGGCCAAGTTTTCATAATTAAGAGGAGGCAGTTGGTTATTTCTCGATACCCAATGGATAAATATGAAACTACTATATCTCTGCGTCGTATTAGGGCCAATGGATAAATATGAAACTACTATGTCTCTGCGTCGTATTAGGGCCAAGTTTTCATAATTAAGAGGAGGCAGTTGGTTATTTCTCGATACCCAATGGATAAATATGAAACTACTATGTCTCTGCGTCGTATTAGGGCCAATGGATAAATATGAAACTACTATGTCTCTGCGTCGTATTAGGGCCAATGGATAAATATGAAACTACTATGTCTCTGCATCGCATTAGCGCCAAGTTTTCATAATTAAGAGGAGGCAGTTGGTTATATCTCAATACCCAATGGATAAATATGAAACTACTATGTCTCTGCGTCGTATTAGGGCCAATGGATAAATATGAAACTACTATGTCTCTGCGTCGTATTAGGGCCAAGTTTTCATAATTAAGAGGAGGCAGTTGGTTATTTCTCGATACCCAATGGATAAATATGAAACTACTATGTCTCTGCTTCGTATTAGGGCCAAGTTTTCATAATTAAGAGGAGGCAGTTGGTTATTTCTCGATACCCAATGGATAAATATGAAACTACTATGTCTCTGCGTCGTATTAGGGCCAAGTTTTCATAATTAAGAGGAGGCAGTTGGTTATTTCTCGATACCCAATGGATAAATATGAAACTACTATGTCTCTGCGTCGTATTAGGGCCAAGTTTTCATAATTAAGAGGAGGCAGTTGGTTATTTCTCGATACCCAATGGATAAATATGAAACTACTATGTCTCTGCGTCGTATTAGGGCCAAGTTTTCATAATTAAGAGGAGGCAGTTGGTTATTTCTCGATACCCAATGGATATATATGAAACTACTATGTCTCTGCGTCGTATTAGGGCCAAGTTTTCATAATTAAGAGGAAGCAGTTGGTTATTTCTCGATACCCAATGGATAAATATAAAACTACTATGTCTCTGCGTCGCATTAGGGCCAATGGATAAATATGAAACTACTATGTCTCTGCGTCGTATTAGCGCCAAGTTTTCATAATTTAGAGGAGGCAGTTGGTTATTTCTCGATACCCAATGGATAAATATGAAACTACTATGTCTCTGCGTCGTATTAGGGCCAATGGATAAATATGAAACTACTATGTCTCTGCGTCGTATTAGGGCCAATGGATAAATATGAAACTACTATGTCTCTGCGTCGTATTAGGGCCAATGGATAAATATGAAACTACTATGTCTCTGCGTCGTATTAGGGCCAATGGATAAATATTAAACTACTATGTCTCTGCATCGTATTAGGGCCAATGGATAAATATGAAACTACTATGTCTCTGCGTCGTATTAGGGCCAATGGATAAATATGAAACTACTATGTCTCTGCGTCGTATTAGGGCCAATGGATAAATATGAAACTACTATGTCTCTGCCACGTATTAGGGCCAATGGATAAATATGAAACTACTATGTCTCTGCGTCGTATTAGGGCCAATGGATAAATATGAAACTACTATGTCTCTGCGTCGTATTAGGGCCAATGGATAAATATGAAACTACTATGTCTCTGCGTCGTATTAGGGCCAATGGATAAATATGAAACTACTATGTCTCTGCGTCATATTAGGGCCAATGGATAAATAAGAAACTACTATGTCTCTGCGTCGTATTAGGGCCAATGGATAAATATGAAACTACTATGTCTCTGCGTCGTATTATGGCCAATAGATAAATATGAAACTACTATGTCTCTGCGTCGTATTAGGGCCAATGGATAAATATGAAACTACTATGTCTCTGCGTCGCATTAGGGCCAATGGATAAATATGAAACTACTATGTCTCTGCGTCGTATTAGGGCCAATGGATAAATATGAAACTACTATGTCTCTGCGTCGTATTAGGGCCAATAGATAAATATGAAACTACTATGTCTCTGCGTCATATTAGGGCCAAGTTTTCATAATTAAGAGGAGGCAGTTGGTTATTTCTCGATACCCAATTGATAAATATGAAACTACTATGTCTCTGCATCGTATTAGGGCCAATGGATAAATATGAAACTACTATGTCTCTGCGTCGTATTAGGGCCAAGTTTTCATAATTAAGAGGAGGCAGTTGGTTATTTCTCGATACCCAATGGATAAATATGAAACTACTATGTCTCTGCATTGTATTAGGGCCAAGTTTTCATAATTAAGAGGAAGCAGTTGGTTATTTCTCGATACTAAATAGATAAATATGAAACTACTATGTCTCTGCGTCGTATTAGGGCCAATGGATAAATATGAAACTACTATGTCTCTGCGTCGTATTAGGGCCAATGGATAAATATGAAACTACTATGTCTCTACGTCGTATTAGCGCCAAATTTTCATAATTAAGAGGAGGCAGTTGGTTATTTCTCGATACCCAATGGGTAAATATGAAACTACTATGTCTCTGCGTCGTTTTAGAGCCAAGTTTTCATAATTAAGAGGAGGCAGTTGGTTATTTCTCGATACCCAATGGATAAATATGAAACTACTATGTCTCTGCGTCGTAATAGGGCCAAGTTTTCATAATTAAGAGGAGGCAGTTGGTTATTTCTCGATACCCAATGGATAAATATGAAACTACTATGTCTCTGCGTCGTATTAGGGCCAATGGATAAATATGAAACTACTATGTCTCTGCGTCGTATTAGGGCCAATGGATAAATATGAAACTACTATGTCTCTGCGTCGTATTAGGGCCAATGGATAAATATGAATCTACTATGTCTCTGCGTCATATTAGGGCCAATGGATAAATATGAAACTACTATGTCTCTGCGTCGAATTAGGGCCAATGGATAAATATGAAACTACTATGTCTCTGCGTCGTATTAGGGCCAATGGATAAATATGAAACTACTATGTCTCTGTGTCGTATTAGGGCCAATGGATTAATATGAAACTACTCTGTCTCTGTGTCGTATTAGGGCCAAGTTTTCATAATTAAGAGGAGGCAGTTGGTTATTTGTCGATACCCAATGGATAAATATAAAACTACTATGTCTCTGCGTCGTATTAGGGCCAATGGATAAATATGAAACTACTATGTCTCTGCGTCGTATTAGGGCCAATGGATAAATATGAAACTACTATGTCTCTGCGTCGTATTAGGGCCAATGGATAAATATGAAACTACTATGTCTCTGCGTCGTATAGGGCCAATGGATATATATGAAACTACTATGTCTCTGCGTCGTATTAGGGCCAATGGATAAATATGAAACTACTATGTCTCCGCGTCGAATTAGGGCCAATGGATAAATATGAAACTACTATGTCTCTGCGTCGTATTAGGGCCAAGTTTTCATTACTAAGAGGAGGCAGTTGGTTATTTCTCGATACCCATTGGATAAATATGAAACTACTATGTCTCTGCGTCGTATTAGGGCCAAGTTTTCATAATTAAGAGGAGGCAGTTGGTTATTTCTCGATACCCAATGGATAAATATGAAACTACTATGTCTCTGCGTCGTATTAGGGCCAATGGATAAATATGAAACTACTATGTCTCTGCGTCGTATTAGGGCCAATGGATAAATATGAAACTACTATGTCTCTGCGTCGTATTAGCGCCAAGTTTTCATAATTAAGAGGAGGCAGTTGGTTATTTCTCGATACCCAATGGATAAATATGAAACTACTATGTCTCTGCGTCGTATTAGGGCCAATGGATAAATATGAAACTACTATGTCTCTGCGTCGTATTTGGGCCAAGTTTTCATAATTAAGAGGAGGCAGTTGGTTATTTCTCGATACCCAATGGATAAATATGAAACTACCATGTCTCTGCGTCGTATTAGGGCCAAGTTTTCATAATTAAGAGGAGGCAGTTGGTTATTTCTCGATACCCAATGGATAAATATGAAACTACTATGTCTCTGCGTCGCATTAGGGCCAATGGATAAATATGAAACTACTATGTCTCTGCGTCGTATTAGCGCCAAGTTTTCATAATTAAGAGGAGGCAGTTGGTTATTTCTCGATACCCAATGGATAAATATGAAACTACTATGTCTCTGCGTCGTATTAGGGCCAATGGATAAATATGAAACTACTATGTCTCTGCGTCGTATTAGGGCCAATGGATAAATATGAAACTACTATGTCTCTGCGTCGTATTAGCGCCAAGTTTTCATAATTAAGAGGAGGCAGTTGGTTATTTCTCGATACCCAATGGATAAATATGAAACTACTATGTCTCTGCGTCGTATTAGGGCCAATGGATAAATATGAAACTACTATGTCTCTGCGTCGTATTAGGGCCAATGGATAAATATGAAACTACTATGTCTCTGCGTCGTATTAGGGCCAAGTTTTCATAATTAAGAGGAGGCAGTTGGTTATTTCTCGATACCCAATGGATAAATATGAAACTACCATGTCTCTGCGTCGTATTAGGGCCAAGTTTTCATAATTAAGAGGAGGCAGTTGGTTATTTCTCGATACCCAATGGATAAATATGAAACTACTATGTCTCTGCGTCGCATTAGGGCCAATGGATAAATATGAAACTACTATGTCTCTGCGTCGTATTAGCGCCAAGTTTTCATAATTAAGAGGAGGCAGTTGGTTATTTCTCGATACCCAATGGATAAATATGAAACTACTATGTCTCTGCGTCGTATTAGGGCCAATGGATAAATATGAAACTACAAAGGAGTACAAAGGAGTACAAAGGAAATCAAGCAACAACAGATCTAGTGACCCTTCTAGGTTGCTTCTCCTCCAAAACACTGAGGATCAAGTGTCCAAACAGTGGTTTAGAGTGGGTAAGGGAACATTGGAAAGGGAATTACTGCCCTGGAACTAATGTCCGTGGCAGGATTAAGAAGTTAGTAGGGGACAGATGGGTTAGTAACTACTATGTCTCTGCGTCGTATTAGGGCCAATGGATAAATATGAAACTACTATGTCTCTGCGTCGTATTAGGGCCAATGGAATATGAAACTACTATGTCTCTGCGTCGTATTAGGGCCAAAGGATAAATATGAAACTACTATGTCTCTGCGTCGTATTAGGACCAATGGATAAATATGAAACCTACTATGTCTCTGCGTCGTATTAGGGCCAATGGATAAATATGAAACTACTATGTCTCTGTGTCGTATTAGGGCCAATGGATAAATATGAAACTACTATGTCTCTGTGTCGTATTAGGGCCAAGGATAAATATGAAACTACTATGTCTCTGCGTCTTATTAGGGCCAATGGATAAATATGAAACTACTATGTCTCTGTGTCGTATTAGGGCCAATGGATAAATATGAAACTGCTATGTCTCTGCGTCGTATTAAGGCCAATGGATAAATATGAAACTACTATGTCTCTGCGTCGTATTAGGGCCAATGGATAAATAGGAAACTACTATGTCTCTGCGTCGTATTAGGGCCAAGTTTTCATAATTAAGATGAGGCAGTTGGTTATTTCTCGATACCCAATGGATAAATATGAAACTACTATGTCTCTGCGTCGTATTAGGGCCAATGGATAAATATGAAACTACTATGTCTCTGCGTCGTATTAGGGGCAATGGATAAATATTAAACTACTATGTCTCTGCATCGTATTAGGGCCAATGGATAAATATGAAACTACTATGTCTCTGCGTCGTATTAGGGCCAAGTTTTCATAATTAAGAGGAGGCAGTTGGTTATTTCTCGATACCCAATGGATAAATATGAAACTACAATGTCTCTGCGTCGTATTAGGGCCAATGGATAAATATGAAACTACTATGTCTCTGCGTCGTATTAGGGCCAATGGATAAATATGAAACTACCATGTCTCTGCGTCGTATTAGGGCCAATGGATAAATATGAAACTACTATGTCTCTGCGTCGTATTAGGGCCAATGGATAAATATGAAACTGCTATGTCTCTGCGTCGTATTAGGGCCAATGGATAAATATGAAACTGCTATGTCTCTGCGTCGTATTAGGGCCAATGGATAAATATGAAACTACTATGTCTCTGCGTCGTATTAGGGCCAATGGATAAATAGGAAACTACTATGTCTCTGTGTCGTATTAGGGCCAAGTTTTCATAATTAAGAGGAGGCAGTTGGTTATTCGATTCCTCTTTCTCCCTCGTGTTTAGTCCCATTATGTTTTAGATTTTTAAACGTTCGGCCCATTTGTTTGGCGATTTTAAGACCTTTCGTCCTATTTAGTTATACATTTTAAGACCTATCGTGCCATTTAGGTGTCGATTTTCTCCAGGCGAGCGATAGCGAGCCTGTAATTGTAAGAGGAACCGGCCTTCGGATGGGACATTCTTCTATCGACAAATTTACAAATGTATCTTTTCTAAGTTTGAAGGATGTCTTGCGAGGAAACTAAGAATTTGTGAATGAATGAATTTATAGGCCAAAAAAGCAGTCAGTGTCCTCTTTAACAACACATTTCGCTATAAAATCTACATAATAGCTGAGTAACCAAGATAGTAAAATAGCAATTTACCATCAGCTGGAAACAAAATAGACTATAACTATTCTTTGTTACGCCTTGTACTACTCACAATCTTCCAATTCTATTCCAATTGACTCTCACATAATCTATAAACTTTGAGTACCATTGTTTCAAGACAGGCATAATATAATAACAAAAAGAGGTACAAAGGTAGAGTATAATGAACAATGGAATAAAGAGGTACAAAGGTAGAGTATAATGAACAATGGAATAAAGACAAGAAGAATGAAATTGAAAGGGGTAATAACCAGAAAATATCCCAATAGTTGTTATCGTCACCATTGACCGTTAAGGGGGTAGTGTTTATTGTTTAGTCTATTTATTGCTATATTGGTATTTATTGGTATATTGGTATTTATTGGTATATTGGTATTTATTGGTATTTATTGGTATATTGGTGTTTATTGGTATATTGGTATATTGGTATTTATTGGTGTTTATTGGTATATTGGTATTTATTGGTATATTGGTATTTATTGGTATATTGGTATTTATTGGTATATTGGTATTTATTGGTATATTGGTATTTATTGGTATATTGGTATTTATTGGTATATTGGTATTTTATTGGTATATTTGTATTTTATTGGTATTTATTGGTATATTGGTATTTATTGGTATATTTGTATTTTTAGTTTCCTCACTAGACCTCCATCAAACTTAAAAAATAACACTCCGTAGACCCCCTTTCAAGATAAATTGGTTCATTTTTCCGTAGGAAGCTTTCCGGGCCGAAGGCCGGTTCCTCCTAATATTACAGACTCACTATCACTCGCCAGGATAACATCGATATCTAAATGGCACAAAAGGTCTTAGAATCGCTAACTAATAGATCGAACTTCGTAAAATCTCATAACTAATGGGGCTAAGCATGAGGAAGAAGGGGTCCAGAAAAACAACTACCGGACCCTTAAAGTTGTCTAAGTGGAACTATCAAGCATCCCAATAATTATTAATTTTGTGGAAGGCAGTTGAAAGCATTTTTAAGACAAGACAAATGCCGCTCATAGTTCATGTCACATTAAACCATCAAGATAGATCGAACAATTATTGCTATTGCTCGTATCTCATCAGTGACCTCCAAATATGTCTGACCCAAAATATCAACAAGCTAATAATTCAATATTAATAGTGACCAGTTGATGATGTAGGCCTTCTATACCGTATTCCAAGTAAGTTGTCCAGACATCGCTGCAACTCAAAAAGGGCCCCAGTAAATGGGCTGTAAATTTCCACACCTATTCCCTGGCTAACCCTTCCCAAATGGTAGAAATATTAGCTCGATTACTCTAATATTTTGAGAATAATAAAGGTTAATGTTTAAAAGTGTTGGCCTACTTACTTGGAACAGGATATAGTACTCAGCAAATGTACACCAGTTACTCTTAATATTCCTTCACTCTACAACGCGTACTAATAACCACACAAACCTAACGAACGAAACCTAACCTAACAAACCTAGCCTAACCAAATGTATATTCCAACATGCCTTGAATGGTCTCTTTTCAGCTTTGGGGGGACACTTGTTACAGACAGCATTGCCTTTTGTCTCCTTCATACACATTAAACAAACTCTACACCGCACACTAATAACCACACACACTAGAGGGGCACTAGGGAGAGCGCACACCTCCACCTACGCTGGTGGAGATATGTGCTCTACTGAGCACCTAAATGGCATCACTTCTTCCTTGGCCCATGAGTTATACTATCTGTCCACCATATTTAGTGACCCTCGGTTCATAACTTTGTGAGCCGCCTACGTCGGTGGAGGCAAGTTCTATATACCTTGGGCGGAGGTGTGTGAACTACCTATCGTCTCCTAAATTATATCAATGCTTCCTTGGTGCATATCCTATCTGCCCACCAATCTTCGTGAGAATCGGTTTATATCTTTTTGAGCCATGTTCACAGATAAACAGTCAAACAGAGGCAAAAACATAACCTCCTACAACTAAATTGGCGGAGGCAAAAACATAACCTCCTACAACTAAATTGGCGGAGGCAAAAACATAACCTCCTACAACTAAATTGGCGGAGGCAAAAACATAACTTCCTACAACTAAATTGGCGGAGGTAAACATAACTCCTACAACTAAATTGGCGGAGGTAAAAACATAACCTCCTACAACTAAATTGGCGGAGGTAAAAACATAACCTCCTACAACTAAATTGGCGGAGGTAAAAACATAACCTCCTACAACTAAATTGGCGGAGGCAAAAACATAACTTCCTACAACTAAATTGGCGGAGGTAAAAACATAACCTCCTACAACTAAATTGGCGGAGGTAAAAACATAACCTCCTACAACTAAATTGGCGGAGGTAAAAACATAACCTCCTACAACTAAATTGGCGGAGGTAAAAACATAACCTCCTACAACTAAATTGGCGGAGGCAAAAACATAACCTCCTACAACTAAATTGGCGGAGGTAAAAACATGACCTCCTACAACTAAATTGGCGGAGGTAAAAACATAACCTCCTACAACTAAATTGGCGGAGGCAAAAACATAACCTCCTACAACTAAATTGGCGGAGGTAAAAAAGAGAGAGAGAAAACAAAATATTTACAGTCTTGCTTCGTAACCTAGCGGACATACCAGCAACTGAATGTGGTTTATAATGAACTAGACCATGACACAGTGTATGCAAGGGACTGGAGTACCGGGTACTCGAAAAGGGGCTCTAGTCCTGACGCTAATCTTGACTTACAGTGTGCTGGCTAAATAATCCAGAAAGGTTGATAGCCTCTGAAGTCCTATCTTAATTAACTAACTAACAGTGTAAGCCCAGTGGGTTCTGGTGTATCCTTACTCTATTGTTTCCGAACTATTATGCATGTGTTTATCTTACATATGTGTACTGTATATGTACCTTTTGTAATAAAAGAGTAATGTTGGATGGTTGACAGCCACAGTTGCTCGCGTGCTTGGGGTTTGTAACACGTATATTGAAACACATTACTCACAACATTACATTTTGTATAATGTTTTTTAATTCATTAAATAGGAACAGGCTTTTAATGAAGTCATCTCAACCGAGCGAAACAACATTCATGTCCCTATTTTAATTAATGAACATAAAGTTTGTTTCTTTTAAACTGACGGTAAATTGCAAAGTTCCCATACAGATTTTTCAGTTATTATGAAGATTTTTGTATTGAAATATGGTGCTGATTATATAAACTTGGGTCTTATTATGATGCAGAGACATAGTAGTTTCATATTTGTCCATTAAGTATCGAGCCATTAGCTGCTAAGGAAACAGAGTATAGTGAGTTTGAGTTAATGAATACAACGGCAATTATAATAAAAACTCTTGATCAAAAGCTGAAAAATGAGATTGATGGTCTTATTAACCCCTTCTGTACCGGTGACGTCCTTTTAACTTAGTCTTACTATTATCAGGCGATTTTATTCAGTTTCAAAAAGGGCACTGGTCCTTAACAGGTTAACCCATTCTGTACCAGTGACATAATGTTTACGTTATTCTGGTTATTATTAGACGATTTAATTCCAAGGGGATCCAGCAATTAGCCGGCTTCGAACTAGCTAACCTAACCCTTTTACTACCACCGATCCTTCTTAAACTGCACACAATCCTCCAAATACAGCTACAATAATATGAACAACACGTCGCCGGTACATTAGGGGAAAATAATCAGGGAATTTTCTGCCAGGGGTGAAACAAATGTCTCACCCGGTAAATGTATGTGGCCGACACGAGACAGAGCCCGAACGGAAACAACATTTAAAGTTCCTATTCTCAGGGTCCGGAACGACTTTAACGTTCCCTCGCCCGTTTCTCTGCCTCGTCGAGTAGGAGAATTATACAAGTTGAGGAGGATTCCTAGCTCCCTGCCCGGTAAAACGGAACAGAATACAGACCCAAAACCCCACTCAGCCGTCCACCCGATCTTTACCGCAGGGTCTGTAGAACAAGAGCCAGACATATAGCGGTGAAGGAAGGGAACGACCGCCGATAAAAGTCGTACCGCCCTGATGGAATTTTTATATATATTGTGTTTCCCGGTTTCTTTCTTTCATATTTTCGGAGTGGTTATTTTGGTGCACGTAAAGGTTGTTTGGGGAGGTGGGTGTGCTAACTTAACCCCTTCTTTACCGGCGACGTCTCTTTAATTTTAATTTAGATATATTTAGACGATTTTGTGCAGCTTAAGAAGGATTTGTGGTAGTAAAAACGGTTACGTCACATGGTTCGAAGCCTGTTAATTAGTCGAAGCTCTTTTTAAGCTGAATAAAATTGTCTAATAGCAGCCAGAATAAGGTTAAAAAGACGTCGTCGGTACAGAAGGGGTTAAGGGGAGTTTTTCAGTGTGTTCCCTAGACCTCCATCAAGCTTCATATAACACCCCCTAGACCCCCTTTCAAGATAAATGTGTACATTTTTCGTTAGAAAAATGTCCTGGCCGAAGGCCGGTTCCTCTTAAATTACAGGCTCGCTATCGCTTGCCAGGAAAAAATAGACACCTGATTGGCACGAAAGGTATTAAAATTAACAGAAATGGGGTGGAAGTTCTTATCATCGCCAAACTAATGGAGCGAACGTCTTAAAATGTCAAAACTAATGAGGCTAAACATGAGTTAGAAAAGGGTCCAGAAAAATGAACCATCTCCCCTTAAGAAGAACGATATTACTTAACACCTTCAAGATCCAATACGCATTTATTTTGCGTTTTCCCGCTATTATTATACGATTATATTCAGATTAGGAAGGGTATATGGAAGTCTGAGGGTTGATTGTGTGAGTCGTTACCCTTTTAACATACCCTTCCTAAGCTAATGTTTTCTGGCAATTTTTAAACGGTTTTATTCAGATTAGGCAGGGTATTATGGAAGTCGACAGAGGGTTAATTGAGATAGCCTTTACCCTTTAAATTCCCACAGATCCTTCCTAAGCTGGATACAATCGTCTAATGATAGCCTGAATAAACTGTCAAAATGCGTCATAATCTTGAAGGGGTTAATAATCTATCAACCCGTACCGGATACCAGGCTTCGTAACAATTAACGGGAATGGTTCATTTTTAAGCCGATTATTTCGTATATTTATATTTTTTTTAGTTTCCTCCCTAAACCTCCACCAAACTTTAAAAACAAAATCCATTAGATCCCCCTTCTAAATTAATTTGTACATTTTTCGGTAGAAAAATGGCCGGTTCTCCCCAAACTACAGGCTCACTATCGTTCGCCGTTCGCCAGGAACCAAAAAATATACACCTAAATAGCACGAAAGGTCTTGATATTGACAAATAAATGGGGCGAAAAGTCTTAAAATCGACAAACTAATGGGGCAAACATCTTAAAATCTGAAAACTAATGGGGCTAAACATGAGGGAGAATTGGGTCCAGAAAAACGACCCATCTCCCCTTAAAGTAAGGCGGTGTCACACGAGCGATTTGTCCGTCAATTTCTACGGGCAATTGAAATCTGGCAGCTTCAAAATTTACGTTTCATGAGAATTAATCTAACTAACATAATCTACCTTCGAGCTATAGTTGGTTTTATTTCAACTGGCGGTAAATTGAATCCCTTAGCAGCTAAGTTATCGATACTTGATGGACAAATATGAAACTACTATGTCTCTGCATCCTATTAAGACCCAGTTTATATAATTAACACAATTCTTCACTACAAAATCTTCCAAATAATTGAGAAATCTTGATGGGAACTTTGCAATTTACCGCCAGTTGAAAAGAAACAGGGTACAGTTTCCGATTCCATTGAGAAAGAATATGATATGAAAATAAACTTGCTTATACAAAATTACCGGAAAATGCGCTGGTGTGAAGCCATCTTTCCCTTCTATAAATGATCGTGTCAATCCACTTAACCCTTTCAGTCCGGCGCCGTCCTTTTTTACCTTTATACTGGCTACTATTAAAAGAAATTATTCAGTTTAAAAAGGGCCGTCCTTTTAACTCTATAATGGCTACTATTAGACGATTGTATGCAGTTTGAAAAGATCCTCTAGCAACTAACATACTTTGAACTATCTTACTTAACCCTCACTTAATCCTTTTTAAACTGTACAAAATCCTCTAAATATAGCAAGAATATAATTAAAAAGACGTAGCCGGCACAGAAGGGGTTAATAGCGTAAGATATGATTTGATTGATTGTATGAAGGAAATATTAACACACACACACAATCTCATACATGGTAGGCTAAATATCAATATGCAAAATCTCATATGCTTGCATAAACAAATTTCATACAAATTCTCTCTCCCTCTCTCTCTCTTTCTCTCTCTCTCTCTCATCACACACACAAGCCACAAACCCACACACAATCCCCACCACCCACACATACTCAACGCACACAAATCACAGACAATATCAACCACAAAAACATAAATAAATAAGTCAATAAAATAAAATTATAAATAATACTAAAACTCACACACAACAACCACCTACCCCCACCCCCACACACTTACACCAAACCTCCCCACAGGCCCCCGTCCCCCTCCCACCAACACACGCTCACTAAGAAAAATATCAAGGCCCCCCAACACACAACAAACCCCCCCCACAATAAACCCCCACCTTCCCCCCACCCACACACACACACACACACACACACACACACAATGTAAGAATAATATCCCTCCCCTCAAATCGCCGTCTATTGAGAGGACAGTAACACTCCAACTCATCCATCCCCTTCACCCCCCCCACCACCCCACCACGGACACCCATTATCATCATCATCACGGACCCACCACACCTATGATATACACGGACAAAGACCAACACCCACTGACAACTGACAACTTCATACACCTTCATCAAGCTTAACCCCTTCAGCACGATGACCCCATTATAACTTTGTTGCTGGCTAAAATTAGACGATGTTATTCAGTTTAAGAAGGACCTGTGTCATTCAGAGTTTTTTTTTATATCGTACTTACCCCTTTGAGTCCTAGAGGTAGGTTATAAGCTTAAGAACATAGTCTAATGGTAACCTGAATATGAAGAAAAGTCCTCGTGATGAAGGGGTTAAAAAAAAACCCGCAAAATCCACTCTTCAAGATAAATTTGTAAATGTTTCGATTGAAACATGTTCCGGTCAAGTTATTGCTCGGCAGCAAACAAATCGACACCCGCTAAAGGGTTAATATTGGACAAAATTGGGCGAAAGTTTTCAAAATGCCAAATTAATGGAAGGAACTTCGTAAAATATCAACATTAATGGGGGCTGAACATGAGGGAGAAAGGGGTCCAGAAAAAACAACTAGCTCCCCATTTAATATACGAACAAGGACCAACACCAACTCTCACAGACAACTGACAACTTCATACACTCGGGAACTACCCTATTCCAAATTTGTAGTCCAGAAATCGTGAACTTTAACCTCTGTAACTCAAAAAGGGCTAGAGCAAATGGGCTGTAACTGTCCACACCTATTCCCTGACTGACCCTTCCCAAATGAAATAAAAATTGGGCAGATTACTCGGACAATATAAAGATGATGTAATTAAATTCATACATCGATTTGATCGTGGCCTACAGGTTTCTTATACCATGTATTTCATTCCTATATGTGTCTAAATGCGCGTAAAAATGTATTACTGATCCTGAAAAAAACAAAATATCCTCTATATCGCCTACGTCGCAAGAGGCGGGTGGCTTTGTTTACATCCGCCGCGAAGAAGAAGAAGCAGCGTTGGGGAAAATTTGGTTTTTGCCCCCTACTGTTTAAATATATGACGATTTCAATAAATCTTGGGGGGGGGGTGAGGGGGGGCTTCCCCCCCCCCCCCCCCCCCCCCTCTACATATTTTGTATCTAACGGCAAACGGTTATGGCCAAATAGTTATTTTTCGCGAGTGAAGGGACGTGTTTTTAGATTTTTGTATAATGGGTAAATATGCATTTACGCCTATTTTCACACATCAAAACACCCTTACACAACTCTAAACTACATAAAAACAATCGAAACGATTTTTTAGCAATTTAATTACATCATCTTTAAATTGACCGATTACTCTAGTCGTTTGTGATTTATAGAAGTTATTGTTCAACAGTTTGTGCCTACTTACTTGGAACAGGGTATAGAGCATGGGCCTTCATGTTGTGGCAAATTTTCTGTCATTCTTCTCCTCAACTAGTTAAGTCGAACTCTCTCCCTCAATCTATCTCTCCTTCATCCTGTGACTTAAACTGCTTTAAACTTCGTGTGTTCTGGCATTTCGACCACAACATCCTTGAATTTGGTTCTTTGTCACTCTTTCGACTCAGGGGGGAGACATTTCGTTTACAGGCAACCTGCCTTTTGTCTCCTTCATACAATAAAATAATAAACACAAATACAAATACAAATAAAAACATGACTGCCTGAAGCATCCCCTTCACCTCCCACGAACACGGACACCCATCATCATCACCACGGACACCCACCACACCTATGATATACATGGACAAGGACCAACACCCACTCTCCCTGATGCTTGACAACTTCATACACTTGGGGACTATAAGAAGGACCTTCATTTAGTGACACCCATGACTGTACCTGGTCAATCCCCATCACACCTCCCCCTCCCCCCCCCCCCCCCCAAACCCCACCACCACCACGAACACTGACACATCATCATCACCACCACGGATACACTCTCCCTGATACTTGACAACTTCACACACTCGGGGACTATAACATGGACCTTAACTGATCCTATATGTTACTAGTTGTTTACCTTTTTAAGGGGAGATGGGCTTTTTGTCAGGCCTCCCTTCTCCCTCATGCTTAGCATATTAGTTTTAAGATATTAAGTCGTTCGGCCCATTAGCTTGGTGATTTTAAGAAATTACGCCCCATTTGTCAAATTTACAACCTTTCGTGCCATTTAGGTGTCGACTTTTTCCTTTAGAAGGAACCGGCCTTCGGCCGGAACATTTCCTACCAAAAAATTTACAAATTTATCTTGAAAGGGGGTCTAGGGAGTGTTATTTTAAACTTGATGGAGGTCTCCCAGGAAACTAAAAAAATAGTAAAATTATACATAAATGAGTAAATAAATACCCCCCCCCTTAACATGGTAATCTAAAAATGTAATACTTCTAAGAATACAGTTAACCCTTTCAAGATCCAATACCCATTTCTGGTGTGTTTTCCGGCTATTATTGACTTCCACATACCCTTCCTAATCTGAATAAAATAGTCTGATTATAGAAAAAAAAAACGAAAATAAATAGGTAATGGATCTTGAATGGGTTAACCCATTCAGTGCCAGGGACGTCCTTTTCATCATATTCTGGCAACTATTAGAAGATTTCATTCAGCTTAAGGAATTCTAGCAATAATAAAACTTCAAATTACCTCAACCAGCCATTCTTACTACCACAGATCCTTACTAAGCTGCATAATAGCGTCCACATATAGCTAAAATCAAATAGAACACACGTCGCTGGTACTCAAAGGGTTAATATTTCTCATCTTCAGTCCCCTCTTTCTCAGGCGGTCTTCCTGGTCCTATGTGTCTCCCAGTCTCCTGTCACCCCTTCTACTGCCTCACATTCTTGGTCCTCTATATATCTTACACCCCCCTCCCTCCCCGCCCCACTCATCACTCATATCTGTACCTCTCTCTCTCTCTTTCTAGTGGTGCCTTACAGGCCACCCTGGGTCAGCGAACCTACGCTCCCTAACCATACTGCTGTATTGTCCTCAATATTCTCGGCTAATGGCTTGATGTACAAGTACCTCCGGATATGCGGCACATCCCTCCCGGAGGACTACTTGAACCTTCCCTCCGAATATTATTTTATGGAAATAAAATAATATGAATCTGAATCTGAATCTGTATGGCTGTATGTTTTGGGTGCTGGGGTCTGGTGACTGGGTCACGACGGTTAGGGTCCCTCTAGGATGTTTAAGGAGGGATTAACACGGTCGGGGCTCAGTTGGGGGTCTTGTGGGACAGCATGCGTGTTTAAAAACAAAACACAATCTGATCAAGGTCTATAACGGGGACTCATGTATTTTAGATATGTCTTTATTATAATACTGTATATACTAAACTTAGGTAGTGTTAAAATTAATCTTCAATATCAATGTATTACTCATCTAACTATATATGTAATGACATAGTTTAAGCCAGAAATAGGGTGAAGATTGCGTATGCACCTTCGCCCTTTTGAGATAATGTAACTATGATACTTGTGTAACATTTGTACTTTTCTCAATAAAACAATCAAATCAAATCAAATCTCTCTCTCTCTCTCTCTCTCAGACTACGAGGTCAGCTCATTGAAGTTTTTAAAATACTTAATGGGGTTGACAATGTGGGTTATAGCAAAATGTTTAACCTAAATATGAATACAACACATAACCATGGCTGGAAATTATAATTGAAAACGTTCAGCACTAGTATTTGTGTTAACTTTTTCACATACAAGATCTGTTCTACCTGGAAAAAACTTTCCTCCGAAGTTGTAAACAGTTCTTCAGTAGAACAGTTCAAGAAGAGAGTAGATAGTATTCTGCACACTTTGTAACCAATGTAGTGCACTAAACAGTCTCTCTCCTTCTACTTCGAGTATCTCCTTGGAATGGACCGCAAGGTCTCTGAGATACTAACTATTCCTTGTAACTCTCTTACACAAACACTTCTTGACGTGACCTCTGAATGCAGGTATATATATATTTTGAGGATCTTAGCCCTGATAGTACACTTGATATCATCTCGTGATCTGACTCCAGATATATACTTGTCACAGAGAACAGTAAACAAACACACACACACACTCTCTCATATATATATATAACTTTCCCCATACTTTAGAGAGGGATAAATAGATAATACATAAAAAATAAATGGACAAACAGATTGTAACAAAAACACTTTCCACCTAATTTTTAAGCATAATTTTTAATCGCCATTGTTAAAGCAAATTGGCACATGAGGAGGAAGAGGGGTGGAGGAAGAGGGGGAGGAAGGAAGAGCAGAGGAAAGGGGTGGGGGAGGAGGAGAGAAGGAGGGGTGCGTGGGGAGGAGGAGGAAGGGAAGGAAGAGAGGGTGGGGGAGGGAGGGAAGGTGGAGAGGAGGGGGGTTGGGGGGGGGGAGGGGGGTTGGGGGGGGGGGAGCAGGAGAGAAGGGGTGGTGGGGTGGTTAGAGGGAGGTACTCACACATAACCTCCCCACACAATATTCCACTAAGGGACTATAGAAGGCCATACACCTCCACCCAGCCCTACTATGCCCCAACAACGGTTATTGATAATGACCTGTATAACGTGGGGGCGTGGGTGATGGGGGTGATGAGAGAAGGAGGGTGGGGAGGAGAGAAGGAGGGTGGGGAGGAGAGAAGGAGGGTTGGGAGGAGAGAAGGAGGGTGGGGAGGAGAGAAGGTGGGAGAGAGGAGGGTGCAGGGGGAGGAGAGAAGGAAAGGTGGGGGAAGAAGTAGAGAAGGAGAGAAGGAGGAGGGGTATGGGGAGGAGGAGAGGGGAAGAGAGTAGGAGGGGTGGGGGGAGGGGGGAGGCACTTCAGCTTAATCACCCAGCACAATACTCCACTAATATGCCGCAACAACGGTTATTGATAATTACCTGTATAAAGTGGGGGTGGGAGGGTGTTCAATTATCAATTAATTCTTAGAGCCACTTTCTTTTCAGATATTTTTCTGGGGCTAGAATCAAGTCGGCCACCCCATGCTATGGGGTATGTGCCAGAGTATATACATACATACATACCCCATGCTATGGGGTATGTGCCAGAGTATATACATACATACCCCATGCTATGGGGTATGTGCCAGAGTATATACATACATACATACCCCATGCTATGGGGTATGTGCCAGAGTATATACATACATACATACATACCCCATGCTATGGGGTATGTGCCAGAGTATATACATACATACATACATACCCCATGCTATGGGGTATGTGCCAGAGTATATACATACATACATACATACCCCATGCTATGGGGTATGTGCCAGAGTATATACATACATACATACATACCCCATGCTATGGGGTATGTGCCAGAGTATATACATACATACATACATACCCCATGCTATGGGGTATGTGCCAGAGTATATACATACATACATACATACCCCATGCTATGGGGTATGTGCCAGAGTATATACATACATACATACATACCCCATGCTATGGGGTATGTGCCAGAGTATATACATACATACATACATACCCCATGCTATGGGGTATGTGCCAGAGTATATACATACATACATACCCCATGCTATGGGGTATGTGCCAGAGTATATACATACATACATACCCCATGCTATGGGGTATGTGCCAGAGTATATACATACATACATACATACCCCATGCTATGGGGTATGTGCCAGAGTATATACATACATACATACCCCATGCTATGGGGTATGTGCCAGAGTATATACATACATACATACATACCCCATGCTATGGGGTATGTGCCAGAGTATATACATGCCAGAGTATATACATACATACATACCGGTACATTATTAAATTATCATTAAGTTACAAATAAAGAAACCTGAAGCTGCTTACCTCGCAGCGAGAAATCCCTGAAGGATGCGGCACTCCAATGGTCAGTTAGGTTAACTGAAGCCAGCACACCACTCCCCTGCACCACAACCAACCCACCTACAGCAGCTGCAGCCCAGCCCAAACCAACCACCAACCTCGGTACAACCACTTCACCCACCACACTTAGTTAAAATAGGACTTCAGAGGCTATCAACCCTTCTAGATTATTATTCCAGCACACTGCCCTTTACGAGAACTCCAGTCCCTTGCCCACCACAGAAACACACACAGGAACTCCCTTCAAGCTGCACACACGTTGTCCACACCGCGCCCGCCGACTGACTGACTAGATGCTAAATTATGGTTCGCTGAGGCGAGTTGAACGAATTAGCTAGTAAACTTGGAATGACTCCTGTCTCGGTCTCATTCGATGTCAGAGTGCATCGATTTTCCCAGAACTATCGGACAGGCCAATTCCCATTAGACATCGCTCAGAGGGAATAGGTCCTCAAATCTTAAACGATCACCCAACATCAATCAAATTACACCACGATCATTGCAGTACAGTCGGCGGCAAAAGTACCGTCGCCTCTCCTGCCTCACCGTGACCCCCATATTAATCCGTTCAGTACCAGTTCCGTCCTTTTCATTATATATTGGCTGCTAATAGACGATTTCATTCTGCTTAAGAAGAACCTCCAGCAATTAACAGGCTTCGAAACATCTTAATTAACCATTTTAACTACCACAGACCCTTCTTAAGCTTCACAAAATCGTCATAATATAGCTAGAATAAAATGAGAAAGACATCACCGGTACAGAAGGGGTTAAAGCCAAGTTATGAAGCATCTGGGCTATAATAAACCATTGTATTGTTTCGTTTGTGTTCGATACTGCTTCAAATGGTCATTTATGCTCTTGTACAAAACAAATTTTTCTTCCAACAGATGGCTCACTGTGAGTTAGTTACTTAACCCTTTCACGCATTTATGACGCAGAGGTTGCCAGATTAGCAATAAGAAATAGAGTTCTCTCACTCTTATAATTACCTCTCCAAAATTAGTTTTCTGCCCACAGCTAACTCGAAGACAACTGCAGAGGTTGAAGTAACTAAACTAAAGGTTTCTAAATACCTCTGATGGTAACAAAGGCTTTAAAGTATCCCCAATAGGCTCAAAATCGCGTCATATGTCGGAGAGGGTTAATAAGGGGGTACTGCTTGGTTTTCTGGACCCCTTTCTCCCTCGTGTTTAGCGCCATTAGTTTTGAGATTTTAAGAGGGTCGGCCCATTATTTTGTCGATTTAAAATCTTTCGCCCCATTTCGTTGACAATGTTAAGACCTTTCGTGTAGTTTAGGTGTCGATTTCTTCCTGGCGAGCGATAGCGAGCCTGTAATTCTTAGAAGAAACAGCCTTCGGCCGAGAAATTTTTTCTACCGAAAAATGTACGAATATATATATTGAAAGGGGGTCTAGGGGGTGTTTTTCTAAGCTTGATGGAGGTCTAGTGAGGAAACTAAAACATAAATTAATTATAGACCAAAAATCCAGCCACTAACCCCTTAAATTAGGATTTCAGAGGCTATCAACCCTTCTGGATTATTAAGCCAGCACACTGTAAGTCTAGAATAGCGACAGGACTGAAGCGCCTTCATTTACGATAACTCCAGTCCCTTCTGTCCGGCACTGTGAGGTGTGTGGTTGTGAGGGTGCTGGGGGGGGGGGGAGAGAGAGAGAGAGAGAGAGAGAGAGAGAGAGAGAGAGAGAGAGAGAGAGAGAGAGAGAGAGAGAGAGAACAAAGAAAAAAGAGAGAAAGAGAGAGAAAAAAGAGAGAGAGAGGTGAGTATATGGAAGAAAGGCGATGACAAAAGAGGAAGAAAGAGAGAAATTAAGATTGGTAAGAAAGGTGATAAGAAAAGAGGAAGCAAGAGAGAGACAAGCGTGGATAAAGGAGAGGTAGGAACATACACAAAAATATTAGGGGGAAGAAAAGTGGTGATGAAAGAGGAAGAGAGATAGATGATAATAACTAAGAGTAGGAGCAGATATAATAATAACTAAGAGTAGGAGCAGATATAATAATAACTAAGAGTAGGAGCAGATATAATAATAACTAAGAGTAGGAGCAGATATAATAATAACTAAGAGTAGGAGCAGATATAATAATAACTAAGAGTAGGAGCAGAGTAGGAGCAGATATAATAATAACTAAGAGTAGGAGCAGATATAATAACTAAGAGTAGGAGCAGATATAATAATAACTAAGAGTAGGAGCAGATATAATAATAACTAAGAGTAGGAGCAGATATAATAATAACTAAGAGTAGGAGCAGATATAATAATAACTAAGAGTAGGAGCAGATATAATAATAACTAAGAGTAGGAGCAGATATAATAACTAAGAGTAGGAGCAGATATAATAATAACTAAGAGTAGGAGCAGATATAATAATAACTAAGAGTAGGAGCAGATATAATAATAATATAGACTAACTTAAGGTGACATACAGTATATACACTTGAATATACCATGTGCAACTCTCCAACCCAAGAGTGAAACGTTACTCCCAATCTCTCTTCTATTCAACAGCTGAGCTCTGGAACTCTCGCTGAATCCATCTTTCCCTAATCCTATGACTTAAATTGCTTCAAACTCTTTGTGTCTAGTCATTTTGGCTCGAACATGCCTTGACTTTGGCCGTCATTCTTTCAACTCAGGGGGAGGCACTCGTCACAGGCAGTTCTGCCTCATCCACATAGAACAACAAAAATCCTCCCCTTAAGTGAGCTGATGATCGAGTATTAGATGTATGTAATTTATGTAGCGTAGCTCTTACATGGTGCCTACATTATTTATGAATGAATATATACGATGGACTCTGATGTTAGTGGGCATTTGAAACGGGTGGGATGAAAAGATAACATTAATAATGATAATAAGAAAGGTTTGTGAACGGTAGTATATGTAGTGGAAGGAGGAATGTGAGAGAGAGAGAGAGAGAGAGAGAGAGAGAGAGAGAGAGAGAGAGAGAGAGAGAGAGAGAGAAAGAGCTCCCTTTCTTTGTCTGTAAATCTTCTTTTTCACTGTCCTTTTGTATTAGTCCCTTCAGCACGAGGACGTAATTTCCCACTTATTTGGGCTACCATTATACGATTTTCTTTAGCATATAATCTATCTCTAGAGCTAAAGGGTTAAAATACGATCTCAATATATCCTCTGATTGGCAAAGGTTCTTCTCAAACTGCATAAAATTGTCTAACTTTAGCCAGATTAAAAGGTAAAAAGAAGTCATCGTGCTGAAGGGGTTAATGACATTTACAAATAGGCGTCCTACCTATAGCCTATTTTTGTTCCCTAATAGTTTCTCCTGTTCTACCTAAACTCCACCAAGATGTTTAGCAATGAGGCTCTCTGCCACAGCCATCTCAAAATCAAGGTATCTCACCCTTGTCATCTTTAACAGGGAGGGCTTTGTATCCGTAAGCCATAGGAGTGCAGACCTGAGAAGAGAGGAGAGCAGGTATCTCATCCATGCTGTGACCTACTGTCCTTGAGGGGGTTTCACACATTCACTAGTAGGGCCAAGAGTCAACAGTCCGACAACCCTCCAACTCGTCGCATAGTAGGGGAGAAATGGCCCCGACGAGTGTTGTATAAGTGTGGTACGCTTGACATAAGAGTTAGTGCGCAATTGACGAATTTATGCTTAGCCGCAAGGAGTTATTACGAGTCTCAATGGGTGAAATAAGAAATTAAAAGTTTAACGGTCATTGACAGTCCATGAGCAGGCACGACTGCCGTATGAATATTGTTACGTATCTTGATCCTCAAGTGGTTAACTTGATGAATCTAGATAGCACAGAGATATATATTAAGGTATCAGTCAGCTGAAGGCAAAACAAAAGTAAAATCTAATAAAATAATTTCCTGTTGTTGCTTCCTTTCCTTTTGGATCTTAGGACTTAGTATCCTTTATTGACTGATACTCTTTAATTATGAAAAATACTGATACTAATTAAAGTCATGTAGTATTTATAAAGAATTATTATTTAACCGAAGCTTAGTAGGCTATGGTTATGAACCGAATAAGTTATAGCTAAAGAAGGACTATTAATTTTATAAAAAGTCTTGAAAGATAAATATTAAAGTAAGAATATTTCTGTCTCTTACCCTTTTTGAAACGAATAGATAGTTTTCTTATATGTCCTTTTATTTATATTTAATGTAATAATTCTTGGTTCTTGTCTTACGTTAATAGGATTATATTATTATTATCATCAGGAGTAATATCAAAGTCCCATAAAAAGTTAGATATATATTTAATAATTAGTTAAATGAATTTCTTAACCACGTAACATTGAGGTTTGATTATGAGTAAATAAAGTTACAGGATCGCTTCATAGATTCGATTCAGGTCTCACTCAAATAATATGAAAAGCAAAATATAATATTTTGAAGCAAAAGAATTTTCTTCAGCTTAGGAAATCACTAGAAGTAATATTAACACAGCCATGTTAGTCTAAGGCGATATTACTAATATGAGACAATAGCATCACCGTACTACGCACCGTTAAGCAATGCAAGCTTAATTCAAAGAAAATGAAAGAACTCGTAAGTATTAATATAAAACAATAGTTTTACTTTCATCATAACCCAATTACTTAAAGAGTTGCTTTAGTCCACAAGTTAGTCAACTAAAATAGTTAAGTACATAATAATAGCGTTAACGTTAAATCCCATCAAATAGTTACGTACATAATAGTAGCGTTAACGTTAATTCGCAATCAAATAGTTAAACACATAATAGTAGCGTTCACGTTAATTCCCAATCACATATCTCACTAACCAACATAACGTAAGTGTTTACACCGAACACACTTAACACACATTTATATAATCTGACTGACAGTCACAAACCCATTATAATACTTCACCCCGTCTTCCTCCAGCTGCAAGTTCACCTTCCCCAACTCCAAATGAGACTGATTTGAATGCCCACAACTCGGGTCTTATATACTAAACAATGATGGTGTAGGAACGAATCAGGAGGCGGGGGGTGGTGCCCGCTCCAATCATAGCTCCTCGAGTTGCATAGCAGGTGCATGGTCCAATCACAGCTCCTGGCGTCGAACATACGTCATAGTGTCCGGTCATCTGAGTAGTTTGCAGGGTCCCCTATGACGCACGCAGGTGTGAAGGCTTGTTTGCAGGTATGCGGGCGAGCTAGTTTCCCACTCGATAGTTCGCTCGCTAGTCTGCTTCACCGTTTGGGTAGTGTGACTCCTTCAACTCTAATTCTAACTCTTACATTAACATACAGGGCTCCGTATGTCAGACCTCCCCCCTAGAAAAGAGTTTAAGGAGTATAGTACATAATATTAAACATAATACATAAATAGATTCACCACCAGATTAACAACAGCAAGATTATAAGGAGGATATAATAAGGATATCACCCAAAGTAGGCAACGTCTCCAGGAACTACATCAGAACATAGCCGGAACGTAGCTAGAGCGTTATTCGAACTGCAAGGCATCTCACAGCTGAAGGCTTAAAAGCGCACTACAAAAGCATGATATTTACCTCGCTACAAGGGAGAGCTAATTGCCAAAATCCTCTCATTAAGTTAAACTTACTGCTGTACGAGGCCAACCTGGTAAATGCAATCTTTGATCCGTGGCAGTGGGTAGGTATCGTTCTTTGTGACAGCATTAACTTGCCTATAGTCCCTACAAAATCTATGGCTCCCGTCTGGCTTTGGCACAAGGATGACCGGACTACTCCACTGGCTTAAGGCCCTTGTGATCAGCTGGTTTGAAAAAATTAAGTCAAGCTCGACCTGCAGTATACTCCTGCGTTGTGGCGAGACACGGTAGGGGGATAGTTTAATGGGAGTTGCATCCCCTACGTCGATGTCGTGCACGGCCAAAGAAGTGAGCCCTGGAGTATCACGGAACACACTGGGAGACTGAGATAAAACAGAGATTAGATGGTTCGCTTGCTCCGAGGGAAGATGACATAGTTTAGATGGTAATTCCCTCCAAGCCACTGAATTATACTGAAAGTTGGATAGGCTACATGACAAGTCAAAGTCTGCATGGATACCTTCAGGCTCTGGAACAGTCTGTTGCGGGTCAGTAAGAGAACTGAAGACTTTGTCCGCACCAGGCTGTCCACAGGTCCTGACATTCACTGCCACAGTGGGAGAATCTGGAGGAGAGGAATCAGGGGACCTATGGTAGGGTTTCAACATATTTATATGGAATACTTGCGTGGGCTTTCTCCTGTCTGGGGTAGTTACTAGATAATCGGTAATGCTCACCCTCCGAATTATCTTATATGGGCCCCTGAACTTGGCAGATAAAGGTTGGTCAAAAAGGGGGAGCAGGACCAAAACCTCATCACCGGGCTTAAACTCCCTCTCACGGGCTTTTCTGTCATACCATTTCTTCATGGAGCTTTTAGCCACAGTCAAGTTTTGAGCGGCAAACTCACATGAGGATCTCAGCCGGGTTTTGAAATCTGAAACATACTTGAGGAGGTTTTGGTTCCCCTCCTGGCCAACTAGGCTATCCTGCAATAGTTGCAAAGGACCTCTTACCTGGTGACCGAAAACTAGCTCATTAGGGGAAAAACCCAGGGATTCAGTTGGAACCTCATGAGTAGCAAATAAAAGAAAAGGTACCCCCTCATCCCACTCAACTCCGGTCTCTGTACAATACTTACGTAACATTCCCTTTAATGTCTGATGATATCGTTCGAGAACCCCTTGACTCTCTGGGTGGTAGGTGCTAGACTTAACATGCTCGATACCCAACTCCTTCAGGGACTGCTGGAAAATGTTAGAGGTAAAATTAGTTCCTTGATCACTTTGCACCTCATGGGGGAAACCCATTCTGGTGAAGAATTTGAGCAGTTCCTTGATGACAGTTGGAGCAGAGGTAGTCCTTAAGGGTATAGCCTCTGGGTAGCGAGTTGCCATGTCCATGATAGTTAATAAATAAATGTTACCTTGGGAAGTCTTAGGCAATGGGCCTACAATGTCCACTACCACCCGAGTAAAAGGATTCTCGAAAACGGACAAGGGCACCAGAGGATGTACAGGCACCTTCTGATTGGGTTTTCCTGTCATCTGGCAAGTGTGACACACTCTACAACACTCCACTACATCTGCACGCATTCCTGGCCAGTAAAAGTGGGCTCTGATTCTGTCTAGAGTTTTTCTCACACCTAGGTGTCCTGCCAATGGTATACAATGTGCCATTTCCATGATATCTTTACGACAAGGTTTGGGGACTACTACTTGATGGACGTCCCAAGCCCCGTCATCGATTGGTCTGTGTGGCGGTCTCCATCTTCGCCACAATACTCCTCCTTTGAGGTAGAAACATTCACCACCCTCCTTCTCACATTCCTCTTCATTCACGGACCTGGCAGCTAACTCCTTGCATTCACTATCATCTCTCTGTAGCTCTACCAGGCCACTAGGACAATTTGGAGGGGTTTCATGGTCATCGTTAGGGTCAAGATGAGCCATAAAGGTGTCAGATAAATCCACCTCAGTCACATCATCAGGCACAGTTGGAGCGTCATTCACACTCTCATCATCCCTTTCATCAACTCTTACATTCGGTACATTTCTGTCTGAGGGAACTGCTACTTGAGACATTGAACGTGTGACAGCACACACAGGGAAAACAGTTGGCGACTCCTTGTCGAGCTCACCGGTTAGTGGCTCGTTAACAGGGGAAAGTGACAAAATGGGGTCTGGTCGGACCTTCTCACCTGCTACATCATTCCCCAAAAGGAGCGTTACCCCAGGCACAGGGATATCTTGGGACCTACACAAAGCTATGGTGGCCTCACCCTGTAGTAACTCACATTCAATTTCGCCTTTTACCAAGTATGCATAAAACTTGCCTCCAGCACCTCTCATTACAACTGGTTCGCCAGGTGGGCACTCAGTGTAAGGATTCACCATGAGGGTGCTAGTAGAACCTGTGTCTCTCAGAATTTTTACCTCATGCATACAACCATTTAATCTCACGTTGCCAGATGAAATAAAGGGACGGTAACTGTCCTGCACTGATGGTGAAATTATTATTGGCTTAACCCTAGTGGGTTGCACCACACATGCTACTACACCCCTGTCTAGATGATTTACGTTAGCGGCTAGGTACTCCTTCTGTCGGGAGTCCTACATTAAAGGAACTTTTGGTGCTAGGTACTCCTTCTGTCGGGAGTCCTGCATTAAAGGAAAATTTGGTGCTAGGTACTCCTTCTGTCGGGAGTCCTGCATTACAGGCACATATGGAGTTTGAGATACGGCGGCAACTGTCTGCCCCGATCTCTCGGTTTTCTCCTTTGCCCAGCACTGATAAGCTAGGTGGCCTCTCATGCCACAAAAAGTACATACTTTAGGGGATACGGGAACGTTCCCTCTTTGAGCATTACTATTACTTTGGGGCCCACCTCTGTTACCATTGCCCTGAGTCGCATTTTTAGTTGGGGGAACAATTCTATTTTGGCTAGCTGGGGAAGACGTTATAGGCTTGTGACTGGGTCTGTCAGATTTGTGATTGGGATATTTAAAATTAGAACTAGAATTATCGTAGGGCTTCTTTCCACAAAATTTGTTGTTGAGCACGTATGTGTCAGCCATGTCAGCGGCGTCGGCAAGACAATCTACCTTTTTCCCCTTTAAATGATAGGATACAGAAGAATCAATTTTCCATAGGAAATTTTCTAACAGGACCAACTCCTTCAGATCGTTGTAGCTTGTGACTTTCTTACTCTTGACCCAATGATTGAAAGTTTTAGTCATGGTCCTGGCAAATACCTTATGGGTTTCTTCTACTTTCTTCTGGTTTTTACGGAAAGATTGCCTGTAAGCCTCAGGCTGCAATTGATAGGTTTTTAGGATAGCTTCTTTGAGATTGTCATAATCCTGCCTAACTTCTGCTACTTCTGACAAATACGTGGCTCGAGCCTGCCCTGTCAAAACAGTTTGTAACATAAAAGGCCATTGATCTCTTGTCCACTTCATACCTCCAGCAACTTCCTCAAACAAAACAAAGAAATCCTGCACATTATCCTCAGTGAAAGGTGGAATGACACTAGTCATAGTCAATCCCAGAGGGGGAGCAATTACGGGAGCATTTGTGTTGACATTTAGTTGAGCCGTACGATATTGATATTCACATTGTTCGGTCATTGCTCTGGCTTTTATGCTGGCTTCTTCGGTATTTATTCTGGCTAGTTCTATACTTGCGTTTGCTTGTTCGGTCGTTGCTTTTATTCTGGCTTCTTCGGTATTTGCTTTTATTCTGGCTAGTTCCAGTACTTGATCACCGGTCAAACCAGGTGGGAATTGTTCATCAAGTTGGCTAGGTTTACTAGGGATCCCACCAACTGCTCCGTCACCCTCCCCGCCTTCTACAGGGAACAGGTGGGTTTTTATGGTCTGAGCCACCTCTACTTTGGACATGTTTGAGACAGTTAATTGGAGATGCGAGGCAAGCACTTTCAGTTCGGATTTTGACAGACGGTCAATATCAGGGGCTGTGGGTTCTGATTCTATGAAAACTCTAGCATCTTCGTCATTAATTAGTTGAGGCATGATTAATATTTGTTTTTTAAGTAGTGAAACGTTAATGAAACTGAGTGAAACTGTATGAAACGAATCCTGGCGAGGTCGCCACTCTTCTGTTACGTATCTTGATCCTCAAGTGGTTAACTTGATGAATCTAGATAGCACAGAGATATATATTAAGGTATCAGTCAGCTGAAGGCAAAACAAAAGTAAAATCTAATAAAATAATTTCCTGTTGTTGCTTCCTTTCCTTTTGGATCTTAGGACTTAGTATCCTTTATTGACTGATACTCTTTAATTATGAAAAATACTGAAACTAATTAAAGTCATGTAGTATTTATAAAGAATTATTATTTAACCGAAGCTTAGTAGGCTATGGTTATGAACCGAATAAGTTATAGCTAAAGAAGGACTATTAATTTTATAAAAAGTCTTGAAAGATAAATATTAAAGTAAGAATATTTCTGTCTCTTACCCTTTTTGAAACGAATAGATAGGTTTCTTATATGTCCTTTTATTTATATTTAATGTATTTATTCTTGGTTCTTGTCTTACGTTAATAGGATTATATTATTATTATCATCAGGAGTAATATCAAAGTCACATAAAAAGTTAGATATATATTTAATAATTAGTTAAATGAATTTCTTAACCACGTAACATTGAGGTTTGATTATGAGTAAATAAAGTTACAGGATCGCTTCATAGATTCGATTCAGGTCTCACTCAAATAATATGAAAAGCAAAATATAATATTTTGAAGCAAAATAATTTTCTTCAGCTTAGGAAATCACTAGAAGTAATATTAACACAGCCATGTTAGTCTAAGGCGATATTACTAATATGAGACAATAGCATCACCGTACTACGCACCGTTAAGCAATGCAAGCTTAATTCAAAGAAAATGAAAGAACTCGTAAGTATTAATATAAAACAATAGTTTTACTTTCATCATAACCCAATTACTTAAAGAGTTGCTTTAGTCCACAAGTTAGTCAACTAAAATAGTTAAGTACATAATAATAGCGTTAACGTTAAATCCCAATCAAATAGTTACGTACATAATAGTAGCGTTAACGTTAATTCGCAATCAAATAGTTAAACACATAATAGTAGCGTTCACGTTAATTCCCAATTACATATCTCACTAACCAACATAACGTAAGTGTTTACACCGAACACACTTAACACACATTTATATAATCTGACTGACAGTCACAAACCCATTATAATACTTCACCCCGTCTTCCTCCAGCTGCAAGTTCACCTTCCCCAACTCCAAATGAGACTGATTTGAATGCCCACAACTCGGGTCTTATATACTAAACAATGATGGTGTAGGAACGAATCAGGAGGCGGGGGGTGGTGCCCGCTCCAATCATAGCTCCTCGAGTTGCATAGCAGGTGCATGGTCCAATCACAGCTCCTGGCGTCGAACATACGTCATAGTGTCCGGTCATCTGAGTAGTTTGCAGGGTCCCCTATGACGCACGCAGGTGTGAAGGCTTGTTTGCAGGTATGCGGGCGAGCTAGTTTCCCACTCGATAGTTCGCTCGCTAGTCTGCTTCACCGTTTGGGTAGTGTGACTCCTTCAACTCTAATTCTAACTCTTACATTAACATACAGGGCTCCGTATGTCAGAATATGTACAATTGTGCTACGACCAAGAAGGTACACGATTATGTTACGAGTGTCGATGAAAGAATTGCCCTGGCTGCACTCTTGGTGGTACGTGGCAATGCCAACAGGCAGCATTGTCAATTCTTGTGTATGAACTGCCACTTGTATATACTCTTGACACACACATGTGGGCTCTGGTATTTGTGTGTCTACACTTGTTGATGCGTGGTATGCATGGCCACTCTTAACATACTCATGAAACACTCTTGCCTCTGTATTGACAACTCGTACAAAGTATGCATGGATACTCTTGTCCAATCTTTGCATACTCTTGTGACCACCGATTATAGGACCGAGTGTGGGACGACTTGCAAAGCTACTAGTACCCACTTTGCAGTACACGTCAATATGCGAGTGAATTCTTGGTGGTAGTGCGACACACCGAGTTGCCCTGATTACCCAATACTCCGTTGCGAATTCATAATATTAGCTAAGAGTCGCTATGAGTCATTGCAACCGCCATACGTGTGCCGTACGAATCCGTATGCATCCAAAAATTGAGGCAAATACGGGCACAAATTTCAAACATATTTCAGATTTATAGCCGACTTCCCGCAAATGCTCAACTACTACTGACCATGAAACAACTATGGCGAGTGTTACGACTATTCCCGAGTACTCTCGACTATGGTACCGAATGTGTCAGGAGTATCAACTCAGGATGACGTTCATGTAGGTGTGAAACCTCTTTACCGCATATTTTTCCTTAGATACTTGTTCTCTCTCATTTGCATCTATCTTATCTCTCCAGTTCCTTCCCTTTGCTTTTCCTTGTTGCAGTATATATCAAGTTCAGCTTGTATTTTTCTTTTCCTTCCACACCTTTCGCTTCCCCCTTTTCTCCCCTCCGTCCCTCACCCTTCTGCATATATATTTTGTTACTTCTCTCCTTCCTACCTCAATCTTCCCACTGTCACCTCCCATCTGCATATATATCTCCTACATCTCTCTCTCTCTCTCTAGTTCCCTGTCTTCTCTCACTTTATTCCACCACTTCCTTTCACCCGTATATTATCTTCCTACCTCTCACACCCTTTCTCCCTTTCCTTTAACTTTCCCCTACACCCTTCCTTCCCTCTCTTCACTTCCCATTTGTTAACCATCTCTCTCTCACACCTTTTATCCCCTACCATCTTCACCCTAAACCCATCCACTCTCTCAATTATTTTTCTTAGTTATCTCCTCTTCACATCTTTCCCCTTAAACCACTCCACCTGCTACCAACCTCTTTCCTTAAATTTCTCTTTGCCACCTCACATCCATCCATTGCTCTCTACCATATCCCACCCTCCCCTACTTCCCTTTTCCATTCCTTTCTCACTCTTTCACTTTGGGCGTTCATCCTACAACAACGTCGACGTCTACGGTACAGAAGGGGTGTGTTATCTCCCCATTTACATCTCTCTCTCCTCCACTGCATTACTCTCTATACCCTCACCCTTCTTTCCTTCAACCAACACCCACCCGCCCCACATCTCTCTTCACCCCCTATCTCTTACACCGTCTCCCCCTCTCTCACCACCCTCCCCCTCCTCCTCACCCCCACTACCCAGTTGTCACCGTGTTTGTTTTACCTGCTTTATATACCCGACATCAGATTCACGCATTAAAAATAACCATGCAGTGTGTGGGTCTTTTTAATTAGATGCCATGGCAGTGACAGAGATAACTCTATCTATCTATCTATCTATCTATATTTATATATATATTTATATATATATATATATATATATATATATATATATATATATATATATATATATTTATTATATATATATATACTGTATATATATATATATCTATATATATATATATATATATATATATATATATACAATTTCCTTGTTAGTGAAATCTCCCTAAAAGGTGTTTTTCCTGGTTATATGATAATTTTAGTTGTTCACTGTTTCGTTTCAGCTGGCGATATACTGAATCCCTTAGCAGCTAATGTCTCGATATTTAATTAACAAATATGAAACTACTATGTCACTGCATCATATCAAGACCAAGTTTATATAATTAGCACCATATGTCACTTCAAAATCTTATAAATAACTGAGAAATCTTGATGGGAACTTTGCAATTAACCGTCAGTTGAAAAGAAACGGACTATAATTTTGGACGTGCGTGTGGAATTTTACTTGGGTTGCTCTTGACGTTCCCCAATATAGTTTCTTGGAACAATTGACGATAACGTCGACTGTAATGAACCTTCCGTACAGAGAGTGACTCGATGGTAAGATGAGTGAAGGCTCCGTACTGTGGTCTGAAGGACAACCAGACATGAGTTCGAACCTGCACACAGCCAGGTTGAGTTTACCAGGTGCACTCTCCCATGATATCGCTAATCCTTGAGGGGATGGTTGTTGTTTTTTCTGGACCCTTCTAACCTTTGTCCATCTTTCTTGTTTTTTGTTTTCAATTTTGTTTTTGTTTTGATACAGTCTTTATTATACTTTTGTCTCCACAATGTTTGGATTTTGATTAGTAATGCAGTTTATTTGTTATTATATTTATGTATTTAATGTTGTCCAGTGGTTAATGGCTGGAGTGGGAAATGAGAGAGAGAGAGAGAGAGTACAAAGGAGTACAAAGGAAATCAAGCAACAACAGATCTAGTGACCCTTCTAGGCTGCTTGTCCTCCAAAACACTGAAGATCAAGTGTCCAAACAGTGGTTTAGAGTAGGTAAGGGAACATTGGAAAGGAACTACTGCCCTGGAACTATTGTCCGTTGCAGGATTAGGAAGTTAGTAGGGGACAGATGGGTTAGTAACTGAGGGGGGGATAAAATAAAGTTATTCATTTACAAACGCAGTCAGTCGCGGGTTTGATGCGAGATATTTGTCTAAGCGGAATTTAAATGAATCAACGGTGCTGCAGTCTATAACGTCTCGAGGAAGCCCATTCCACAAGTTGACAACTCGATTGAAGAAGAAATTCTTAGATTCGTGTGAGTTAAAAGATTTACCAATAATTTTGCAACCGTTTCCCCGCGTGTAATTAGATTGGTCGATAGTGAAGTACTTACTACAGTTCATATTGTCGATGCCTTTGATGATTTTGAAAACTTGAATTAAGTCACCTCTTAATCTGCGCTGGGTTAAAGGAAATAGATTTAATTCTCTAAGACGTTCTTCGTATGGTTTGTTCTTTAGGCTAGGTATAATTTCGGTAACTCTACGTTGAACTCGTTCTATCTTGTTTATGTCTTTTTGGTAATAAGGGCACCAGGATTGAACGCAGTATTCCAGAAGAGGGCGGACTAAGGAATTGTAAAGGGTTAGGATAACGTCTTTGGATTTATGCTCAAATGACCTGCCTATAAAGCCAATTATTTTGTTTGCCTTCTTAACAACTTCTGAACATTGTTGACTCGGTTTTAGGTTACTCGATATTGTTACTCCCAGATCGGTTTCTCTGTTTACATTCTTAAGCTGAATGCCATTCATCGAATAGTTTGCTTTCTCATTTAGGTATCCTATATGTAGTACTTTACATTTATCCGCTTTGAAACTCATTTGCCAAATTTGGGCCCAACATGACAATTTATCTAGATTGTGTTGCATATCGTCAACTTGTTCTTCTGAGAGTACGCTATTTGCAATTTTTGTATCGTCAGCAAATTTTGAGATTGTACAGGTGAGACCCTCATCTATGTCGTTGATGTAAATTAGAAAGAGAATTGGTCCTAGTACCGATCCCTGGGGTACCTCGCTACTTACATTGGTCCATTTAGATGCCTTACCGTTTATGACTACTCTTTGCTTTCTGTCGCTGAGCCAATTTTCTATCCATTTCAACACACCGTCTTGTATTCCATGCGCTTTTAGTTTTAGCAGTAAATGTTTGTGGGGAACTTTGTCAAAGGCCTTTTGAAAATCAAGGTATATAATATATACAGTTTTACTCTCATCGTAGAGGTTGAGGATATCGTGGAAGAAGTCTAAGAGGTTTGTTAAACAGGAACGTTTTTTACGAAAGCGTGTTGAGTATCTTTAAGTAAGTTATTTGCCTCTAAGTGATTTACGAGTCTGTCTCTTATGACCGTTTCTAGCATTTTACATACAATTGAGGTTAAGCTAATTGGACGATAGTTACTGGGTAGGGATTTGCTGCCTTTTTTTAATATCGGTGTTACGTTGGCTAGCTTCCACTGATCAGGCATAGTCCCAGACTGCAAGGATTCATTGAATTACAATGTCAGTGGTTTGGAGAGCTCATCCTTAGCTTCCTTTAGAACTCTAGGCGAGATTGTATCAGGTCCAGGCGTTTTATTTACCTTGAGTTTATCTAAACAATTCAATACTTCTCTCTCTGTAACGGTGATATTGCTTAGAACATCTGAATTATCAATCTGAATCGGCGATGGTGTAGGGATATCTCTGAGGTCTTCGGTTGTAAAAACTGATGCAAAGAAGGTATTGAGGGCATTACTCATTTGTACTTCGTCTTTGGTGTATTCTCCATTTTCATCGACTAACGGTCCAACAGTTGAAGTAACTACTTTTTTCTTTCAAAGAGAGAGAGCGAGAGCGAGAGCGAGAGAGAGAGAGAGAGAGAGAGAGAGGGAGAGGGAGAGGGAGAGAGAGAGAGAGAGAGAGAGAGAGAGAGAGCGAAATAATAAGGAGAGCACAGGCAATAAGTATGAACACATTGTTAGCGGGCTCTGAAGTAAGGCAAGAGTCTAGACAATGGAAATCCCCCAAAACCTTAATTGCGTTTGTCTGTATGAGTTACACAAAGAGCGAGCATATATATCTTCTTTTCAATTAAAAGAAGATGATTGGTTTTTCTGACCCCTTCCCCTTCTCCCTCATGTTTAGCACGATTAGTTTTGAAATTTTGAGACGTTCGTCCCATTTGTTTTTACGATTTTATGACCTTTCGCCCCATTTCTTTGTCAATATTAAAACTTCGTGTCATTTCGGCGTCAATTTTTTTCCTGGCGAGCGAAAGCGAGCCTGTAAATTTATGAGGAACCGGCCTTAGGCCGGGACATTTTTCTACCAACATATTTACTAGTTTATCTTGAAGGAGGGCTTAGGGGGTGTTTTTATAAACGTGATGGAGATCTAGCGAGGACACTGAAATATATATGAATAAATAAATATATAGACCAAAAACTAAACCCTACCCCCTTAATTGCGTTTGTGAGAGTAACACAAAAACGTGTCATATCTTTTCCTTTTAATTAAAGACTGTGATGTATTAGATGGACCTTTCTTGTGTGTATGTGTGGGTGAGGTGGACTAGGAAGGGTGGGTGAGATTGTATGTCGGGGTTCTGATCTTTGCTCTGCTGATAACATCTTCAATATTCTTGAGATGTATTGATTGTCGCACAGGCAGACTCTCTGACTTCTCTCTCTCTCCCTCTCTCTCTCTCTCTATATATATATATATATATATATATATATATATAATATATATATTTATATATATATATATATTTATATATATATATACGGCGTGTTAAAACTCCGAAAAAATGAAAATAATATGTAAGTCAAACATTAAAAGCTGCATCACACACACACACACACTGACAGACACACACACTGACAGACAGACAGACACACACACACACACACACGAGCGCGCGTTAAACAATGCAGACACACGAAAACCCATAAACAACGAAATCCTCCTGAAACACTCCTAAAACTCCAGGATAGAAATTGACCTCTGCAGTATGATATGATGGTGGCTTAAGGGGAGGTTTTTAGTTTGGTCTCTAGATATCCATCAAGCTTAAGATTACACCCCTTTGAGCACATTTCAAGATAAATTTGTAAATTTTTCGGTAGAAAAATGTCCCGGCTGAAAGCCGGTTCCTCTTAAATTACAGGCTCGCTATCGCTCGCCAGGATAAAATCGACACCTAAATGGCACGAAAGGTCATAACATTGACATAAATGGGTCGAAAGTTCTTAAAATCGTCAAAGTAATGGGGCAAATGTCTTAAAATTAGAAAAACAATGGGGCTAAACATGAGGGAGAAAGGAGTCAAGAAAAATATCCGCCAGTGGAAATCTCCCCTTAAATGTTCTGTACGGTGGCGCTAATAAGTAATTTATCCGCTGTCGTTACGTTTGGCTTGCTCTGTGCTGTATTAATGTCTGTCAGATGTTGAATAGGGTGGGTAAGTGTAGGAACATGTTTGTATATCTTACTCAAAAAGAAGAAATCATGTGTAAATATTGCTAATACCAATTGTTGGTCAAAACGTAGTTGGTGCCGAGACATCACTTATTAGGCCGATTGTACAGTCGTGCTAATAAGTGATGTCTCGGCACCAAGTATGTTTTGATCAATAATTGGTATCAGCAATATCTAAGCTTCATTTCTTCATATCGAGTGAAATATACACACACATGTTCCTACAATTACCCACCCTATGCAACATCTGACAGACATTAAGATAGTACAGAGCCAGCCAAACGTAATTAAAGCTGGGACATGACTTATTAGGCCGATTGTACCTTACGCTCCCAGTCCCAGGTATGCAGTATGGCGACCACTGTAAACAAGTCAACGTTACCCACCTACCAATAGATGGCCCTGGACCCGCGGAGGAAGCCATGGGTGGGGCAAAAAGAAAATTGGGCAAGAGATATTAAGATGGATGAGATTTTGGATGAGGGAAGAAGACGATGAACAATAACAGGAAACAATTAGCTACGAGAGAAAGAACGGATAATATAGAACAACATATGATAATAGATGGAGATAAAAGAAGGGAGAACATATATTGGGCAAGATATATGAAGATGGATGATATATTGGAAGAGAAAGTAAGACGATGAACAAGAACAGGAAACAATTATCTAGGAGAGACGAAAGAAAGAACAGAAAATATAGAAGACAAATGGAAAATAGATAGAGATAGTAAGAGGGAACAAAATTGGGCAGGACATATTAAGATGGATGAAATTATGGACGAGAGAGGATAAACAAGACTAGGATACAATTATCTACGAGAGGAAAAAGAAAGAACAGAAAATAAAGGATAAAAATGGAAAATAGATGTAGATTGTAGATAGTATGAGGTATACAAAAGATAATTGGCAAGAGATATGAAGATGGATGATATTTTGGACGAGGGAAGATGATGAAATAGAACAGGAAACAATTAGCTAGGAGAGACGAGAGAAAGAACAGATAATATAGAACAAAATCTGATAATAGATGTTGATAGTATTAGGACAAAATAATTGCGCAAGAGATGAATTGGGATGAGATTTTGGTCAAAGGAATAAGTGAATACAAAAAGGCCAGAAAACAATTATCTACAAGTGGTGAAAGATAACAGATAAATTATAGATAAAAGTTAAAATAGCTACGAGCTGATGCGAAAGAAAGTGAAGTGATGGAACTCGAAAGGAGAATGGGCGTTAGGCCAGATATTGATAGCAAATGGAACTTTATAGAGCGCAGCCTCCTCGATACCACAGACAAAGTCTGTGGCAAAACAAAGGGGCCACCTAGACATAAGTTCTCCTGGTGGTGGAACAATGATGTCGAAGCGGCAGTCAGAGAGAAGAAGAGATGTTTCAAAGTATGGAAGGAAGGTGGCAGCAAGGAAGAATACCTGTCCGCCAAACGAAATGCTAGAAGAGAGGTCTACAGGGCAAAGAAAACCATACAGGATAGCGTAATAGAACAAGTTTGCAGCACTAATAATACCAATGGAGTTTAAAAATTAGCTAAGAATGTAAGGGACAGTAGCCAGGACGTCGTGGGTTTAAGATGCATAAATAATGACAGTGGCACGACTGTTTACACAGAAAAAGAAATCAGAGAGGCGTGGAAGGAGCATTATGAAAGACTGCTTAATGTGGAGTTTGAATGGAACAGGGAACAGCTCAGCACTGTAGTCCCAGTACAAGGCCTTTGATAGGGTACGACGCTGTTAAAAGTGCTATAGATAAAATGAAGTCAGGAAAAGCCGCTGGGAGCTCCGGCATCGTCGCTGAGATGCTAAAAGCAGCTGGAGATACTGGGGTAAAATTGGTCACAGAGTTGATTAATGCTATCATAAAGGAGGATAAAATTCCCTATGCTTGGCAGGAAAGTGTTATAGTAAATATTGTGATGCCTACCAGCGTTGGCAGAATCGCCTCCCATTACCCGCTAGCGCTCGCCAGGGCAGTGAAGTGGGCTACAGTTATCAGAGAATGTTGTTCTTTCTTTCATAATACTTGCATTGTTACTGACAGTCCAGTGGTGGTCTTTATTTTCGTCTGTGACAACGCGAAGTATTTTATATTATGAATAGAATATAACATGCATTTTATATAGTTAAGGAGAGAGAACAATATAGGCAGTGAGGTGGTAGTGTGTGCGTGCGTATACATGTGCTGCCTCCCCTGCTCGGAGGCTCGCGCGCGTGCCTTCCCACGCCTCGTGATTGGCTGTGTCACGTGATACCTGCTGCCTTGTGACGTCTCGGCCCGTGATTGGCCGACCACCGCGTCTTTGTGGGCTCCTGTGTGCATGTGGGTCCACAGGAGCTGCCTTCTTCAGAGCAGGCTAGGGACTCACATGACTAACATCCTTTTTACTACTGTCCCCCATATCTCCACCATTCTGATACTGTCTCTCTTCCTCAACTTCTTCTCTTTCGTTCCTCTAATCTTTTAACGTCACAACACTCCCTTTGGGTTCTGCACACGATTTCATATCGGCCCATCGTATTATGTGCGTCGCTCTCTGAGATATTTACATGTACTTAGAATAGGTTTGAGGGTTCTTAGTTAGTAGAAGTTAAGAACTCGGTGTGTGTCTCCATTATTGATTTAGTGTTCTGCTGGGTTATTTAATGCTAGACTGGGATAATGCTTCTGTTGTCGTTGTCAGCGATGTGTGTACGGTTTGCTTATACCTACACGACTTCGACGGTTTCTGTGGTAGCCTAAGTTGTCCTTTTGGTTGTGCCTTTTGCGAGTGCAGCATCGTGTTGTAAGAGGGCATTTGCCTACTACCTTAGAACACAGTGCTGCCTCTTTGCTTGACTTTAGAGGGATCACCAGGGTAGAACCAGGTACTTGAGATCTGGATCTACCAAGAGAGCATCCCCGTCATTAACGTAACTTTAATCATACAGCCTTAAGGACAACGCTAGGCTATGAGCCTGTCTTGCTCAGCCACAGTTTCCTAACCTTGATATCCCAGCTAGACTTTATTCGCCGAGCAGACACTAGTTAGGACATGAGCTCTTTATGATATGTATGCATTATTATTCACGGCATTTATTAGTCTAGGTTGTTGTTGAGTTGCACAACCATAGCAGACTGTTTCGTTGATGAGGAAGTATCTCTTTTAGTGTCGAGCATTACTGCCGTTGCGCATTTATAGTATTCCCGTGTCAGTTAACATTATATGTCCTATCTTTTAGTGTATTCAGTCTACATGTATGGTGTCCTGCCTCCTGCCTTTAGATAATTTAAGATACGAGCATCTTATGAGCATCAGACTTTCTTCAGAAGTTTCCAGGTCTATGCTGTAGGACTAGACTTCACTTTCTTTCAGATAGGAGTGAAGAGTTTATTGTTGTTTAGAGTAACTGTATTGAAGCATCTTTTTATTGTATTAAATCTTGCAGTGATTTAATTGACCTTTCCATAGCTTCCCTTTTATGCATGTTAACGTAACTTGCATCTTGTTTGTTATCAGGCTATACCAGTGTGGGTTAGCCTGAAGTAGAGTACATTTATGCCCAGTTAAGGATACCCCATTATCGCAGATTAACTTTGGAGGGTATAGGTGTTTTTGTTAGCCGACATATAAGTTCAGGGGTTTGGATCTAGCGTACCGTTGTTGCATAGTGCCCTATTACTAGTCCAATCATTAAGTGCCCTTGTTTTATTCGTAGCCCCGGTCGTAACAATATATATAAAGGCAAGGGTGACTCCTTAGACAGGGGAAATTATCGGAGTTTGAAAATGCTCGATCAAGTCGTGAAAGTCAGCGAATGGGTCTTTGAATGCATGATCAGGGAAAGTGTTGCTATCAGCGACATGCAGTTTGGATTTATGCCGGGACGTGGCACAACTGATGCTATCTTCACTCTTAGGCAAATGCAAGAGAGGTACCTAGAGAAAAACAGGGAGTTATACCTAGTTTTTGTAGATCTGGAGAAGGCCTTCGACCGGGTGCCCAGGGAGGTAGTGCAGTGGGCTATGAGAAAACTTGGAGTAGAAGAGTGGTTGGTGCGTGTGATAATGAGAATGTATGAGGGGTCACAGGCAGCAGTCAGAGTAAACGGGGGCCTGAGTGAAGAGTTCTCAGTGAAAGTTGTAGTTCACCAAGGCTCAGTTCTGAGCCCATTACTGTTTGTTTTAGTCTTGGAGGCTCTGTCAAGGGAATTTAGGACAGGACTCCCATGGGAGATGTTATATGCAGATGATCTAGTTCTTATCGCAGATAGTGCCCAGGAAGCAGAGGCGAAGTTAAAAAGATAGAGGGAAGGTATGGCAAATATGGGTCTAAGAGATAAAACAAAGGTCATGATTAGTGAAGTAGGGCGTGGAGCTATGGAAAGAAGCGGCGACTATCCATGCGCAGTACGTGGGAAGGGGGTGGGATGTAATTCAATTCAATGTTGTGTCTGTAGTGACAGGGTACACAAGAGATGTAGTGGAGCTAGAGGACCTTTGACAAGAATCATAGACTTTGAATGTGCAGTGTGCAAGGGAGATCTTGTATTAAATGACCCGCCTGTCAGTGTTGATTTCGACAGTGTAACGCTGGAGTGTGTGAAAAAGTTCTGTTATCTGGGCGATACAGTTTCCGCTGGAGGTGGCGCTGAAGCTAGCTCCATTGCTAGAGTCAGAAGTGGCTGGGGAAAGTTTAGAGAGCTGTTGCCACTCCTGACCATGAGAGGGCTCCCACCCCACCTTAAAGGGAAGGTGTATACCTCGTGTGTTAGGAGCGCGATGACCTATGCCTCTGAGACGTGGCCGGTTAAAGCGGAGGATGTCAATAGAATGGAACGAAATGAGAAGAGAATGGTGAGATGGATGTGTGGGGTTAATCTTAGGGACAGGGTATCGAGCGAGGAATTGAGAAGGCGTCTGGGCATTAGGAGTATCAGTGAAGTGATGCGCACGAGCCAACTTGGTTGGTTTGGACATGTGGAGAGAATGGATGATCAGAACTGGGTGAAGAAATGCCGGACAGTTAACTTGGGGGGAGCTGCACGTAGGGGTGGACCTAGAATGACGTGGGCTCGGGTTCACCAGTCCGATCTCAAAATAAAGAGCTTGACAACACAGGCGGTCCTTGACAGGACCGCCTGGAAAGCTGCCATTTTGGACGTGAGATTGTAACCACAGCTTCTGTGGACAAACGGTCTTTAAACTTGTATGTATGTATGTATGTATGAGTATAGGTAAAATATGGAAGAAGGAATAATGTGAAGATAGCAATAAATATTACGAAAGAAAGGCAAAATGTGATTAGAAGATAGATAGGAAAATGGGTGATAATTTTTGTACACAGGGAATATAAAACGATATACAAGGGCAGGACAAAAAAATATATAATAAAATAAAAACAAAAAAAAAATAAAAAAAAAATACCAGAGGCGAAACAATAAAATAATTAAACAAAAAACTGTTTGAAGGTTAAGGGGAGATTTTCACTTAAGAGTTTATTTTTCTGTACCCCTTTCTCTCACATATTTAACCCAATTGACCACTTGCGAGTTTCAGGCTATAAGGAAGTTGAGCCGTAAACATGGATATTAAACAGAAATACAATAATAATGTAGGTTTCTAATGGGTAAAAAGTATGTTTAATTGGGTTTTATGTATTTATATAAGCACAACAACCGCAATTTAGGTGATAATCCTGTTAATTATCGATGTCTACAGCTCCAACTTCCTTATAGACCGAAACTCGCAAGTGGTCAATTACTTTTGAGATTTTAAGAAGTTCGCCGCGTTAGTTTGGCGATTTTAAGAAATTTCGCCCCATTTCTGTCAATGTTAAGGCCTTTTGTGCCATTTACAGTAGGTGGCGAGCGATAGCGATCCTGTAATTTAAAAAGAATCGGCCTTCGGCCGGAATATTTTCCTACCGAAAAATGTACAAATTTATCTTGAAAGGGGGTCTAGGGGGTGTAATTTTAAGCTTGATAGAGGTCTAGGGAACAAACTAAATACCTCCCCTTAATGCAAATTGTGTGAGAAAAGAAACGATAATAAATGTAGGAGTTACAAAGATGAAGGGGACTGTTGACGAAGTAATGGCAGGATTAATAACAACAGCAAACATTTAGCTAATAATATTACACTGTATGTGGAAGACGAAAAATGTAGGAGTTACAAAAATGAAGGAGACTGTTGACGAAGTAATGACAGGATTAATAACAACAGCAAACAATTAGCTAATAATATTACACTGTATGTGGAAGACGAAAAATGCAGATATATGGGGAGATGGGCAGTTTTTTCTGGTCCACCTTCTTCTTCATGTTTAGCCCTATTAGTTTTCATATTTTAAGACGTTCGGCTCTTTAATTTGGCGATTTTAAAACCTTTCGTCCCAATTATATTTCAATATCAAGACATTTCGCGCCATTTAAGTGTCGATTTTTTTTTTCCTGGCGAGCGATAGCGAGTCTCTAAAATTAAGAGAAATCAGCCTTCGGCCGGGACATTTTTCCATCGAAAAATGTAAAAATTTATCGCGTCTATCATTCTTTCAACTTAGGAGGAAACACTTGTTACAGGCAGATTTGCCTTTTGTCTCCTTAATACACACATAAAAAAAACCCACACATCAGACAAAACAATGCTAAGCAAAAAGACAGAAGTTATGAATACAAACCCGTGTAATTATAGATGTAGACAATGTGAGAGAAGGAAGGGGAAAGGTTATATTATAATATACTGTAGATGTACAAAGGAGTACAAAGGAGTACAAAGGAAATCAAGCAACAACATATCTAGTGACCCTTCTAGGTTGCTTGTCCTCCAAAACACTGAGGATCAAGTGTCTAAACAGTGGTTTAGAGTGGATAAGGGAACATTGGAAAGGGAATTAGTGCCCTGGAACTAATGTCCGTGGCAGGATTAGGAAGTTAGTAGGGGACATGGGTTAGTAACTGAGGGGGTATAAAATAAAGTTATTAATTTACAAACGCAGTCAGTCGCGGGTTTGATGCGAGATATTTGTCTACGCGGAGTTTAAATGAATCAACGGTGAAGCAGTCTATAACGTTTCGGGGAAGCCCATTCCACAAGTTGACAACTCGATTGAAGAAGAAATTCTTCGATTCGTGTGAGTTAAAAGATTTACCAATAATTTTGCAACCGTTTCCCCGCGTGTATTTAAATTGGTCGATAGTGAAGTATTTACTACAGTCCATATTGTCGATGCCTTTGATGATTTTGAACACTTGAATTAAGTCACCTCTTAATCTGCGCTGGGTTAAAGGAAATAGATTTAATTCTCTAAGACGCTCTTCGTATGGTTTGTTCTTTAGGCTAGGTATCATTTTGGTAACTCTATGTTGAACTCGTTCTAGCTTGTTTATATCTTTTTGGTAATAAGGCCACCAGGATTGAACGCAGTATTCCAGAAGAGGGCGGACTATGGAATTGTAAAGGGTTAGGAAAACTTCTTTGGATTTATGCTCAAATGACCTGCCTATAAAGCCAATTATTTTGTTTGCCTTCTTAACAACTTCTGAACATTGTTGACTCGGTTTTAGGTTACTCGATATTGTTACTCCCAGATCGGTTTCTCTGTTTACATTCTTAAGCTGAGTGCCATTCATCGAATAGTTTGCTTTCTCATTTAGGTATCCGATATGTAGTACTTTACATTTATCCGCATTGAAACTCATTTGCCAAATTTGGGCCCAACATGACAATTTATCTAGATTGTGTTGCATATCGTCAACTTGTTCTTTTGAGAGTACGCTATTTGCAATTTTTGTATCGTCAGCAAATTTTGAGATTGTACAGGTGACACCCTCATCTATGTCGTTGATGTAAATTAGAAAGAGAATTGGACCTAGTACCGATCCCTGGGGTACCCCGCTACTTACATTGGTCCATTTAGATGCCTTACCGTTTATGACTACTCTTTTCTTTCTGTCGCTGAGCCAATTTTCTATCCATTTCAACACACCGTCTTGTATTCCATGCGCTTTTAGTTTTAGCAGTAAACGTTTGTGGGGAACTTTGTCAAAGGCCTTTTGAAAATCAAGGTATATAATATCTATAGCTTTACTCTCATCGTAGAGGTTGAGGATATCGTGGAAGAAGTCTAAGAGGTTTGTTAAACAGGAACGTTTTTTTACGAAAGCCGTGTTGAGTATCTTGAAGTATGTTATTTTCCTCTAAGTGATTTACGAGTCTGTCTCGTATGACCGTTTCTAGCATTTTACATACAACTGAGGTTAAGCTAATTGGACGATAGTTACTGGGTAGGGATTTTCTGCCTTTTTTGAATATCGGTGTTACGTTGGCTAGCTTCCACTGATCAGGCATAGTTCCAGACAGCAAGGATTTATTGAATAGTAATGTCAGTGGTTTGGAGAGCTCATCCTTAGCTTCCTTTAGAACTCTAGGCGAGATTGTATCAGGTCCAGGCGTTTTATTTACCTTGAGTTTATCTAAACAATTCAATACTTCTCTCTCTGTAATGGTGATATTGCTTAGAACATCTGAATTATCAATCTGAATCGGCGATGGTGTAGGGATATCACTGAGGTCTTCTGTTGTAAAAACTGATGCAAAGAAGGTATTGAGGGCATTACTCTTTTGTACTTCGTCTTTGGTGTATTCTCCATTTTCATCGACTAAAGGTCCAACAGTTGAAGTAACTACTTTTTTCTTTCTGATATAACTATAGAATTCTTTCGGGTTTGTTTTACTTTGATTCGCAATATGTAACTCTAAGGTCTTTTTACTTTGCTTAATTAACTTTTTGGCTTTGCGTCGTAGCTCTTCAAATTTCACCCGTTCTTCGTCATTTTGTGAGGATTTTAATCTATCATTAGCAAATTTTTTAGCAAGCAGGCAGTTTGAAATATCTTTATTCCACCATTTGGGCTTATTATTATGGCCTGGATGCCGTATTTTCGATGGTATGCAGTCTTGCACTGCTTTTAGGTAAGTGGTTTAGAATAACTTCCAAGATGTATTTACGTCGTTATTGTTAATTAAAAAGCTCCAGTCAGTTTCTTTAAACATAGCTCTAAGTTTATGGAAGTTTGCTTTCTTGAAATTAGGGACTTTTTCGATGCTACTATTTGGTTCGTTACTAGTAAACTTTAAAGTGAATGTTATCGTACGATGGTCGCTGTTACTGAATTCATTACCAACATTCAATTCTCTATTAATTATTCTTTTGTTGCAAGTACAATGTCAAGAACGTTATTACCACGGGTCGGCGTTCGAACAAATTGATAAAGCGAACTCTCTTGCAAGTTCGTATACAAGTCATGTCCGGAGTGTGAAGTAAGAGTATTGCCCCACTTGGTCACAGGTAAATTAAAGTTGCCAAAAATTACGGTATCTTGTGAGTTACTTACATCTGCAATTTGTTCGTAAATTTCTCGGTCAGTTTGCACTGATTGAGCTGGAGGTCTGTATATTAACGCAAGTATTATTTTTGTACCTTTATTATTCTTTATTAGCAAAAAAGATGTGTCGACGTTCACAATTTGAGGTTTTGACAAGAGGGTAGGGTTAAGACTTTCTTTGATATAAAGTAAAACGCCACCTCCATTTCGATTTATTCGGCTTTTCTCAAACATTACATAACCGGGAAGTGAATACTCTGCTGAAAAGTCTCTATCTTCTGTATTGAGCCAAGATTCTGTTATGCCAATCACATAATAATTTTCTGTAAACACTAGCTCCTCTAAATCTGAAAATTTATTGCGTATGCTACGAGCGTTTGCATAGAAAACCTTTAAATTTGTTATTTTAGAACTCACGGAACGCTCTTTAATAATATTTTTGGTTCTTGTCGGATCTACATTTATGTTCATGGCTGTCCTCGGTCCTCGCTGTCTTGGGTCCTTATCGCTGGTGGTCCTCGGTTGCCTCTGTTTTTTGCTTGGCGTTGGATGATTTATGTCACTGCTGCTTCTTCTCGGATGGCGTTTTTTGATCCATGGCTGTGGACTGCTTCGTGTAGGAGACGACCCATGCGTGCTGAACCCACAGGGTTTAGATGAGTGCCATCCTTGCGGAATAGAGTAGGCTGGTTGTAGAAGTTGTCCCAGAGGTTGATGAATTCAACTTCTTCCCTCAGACACAAATATTTTAGTCGGCTATTTGTGCTGAAGGCCTTGTCGTAGAATTTGTCAGGTGCGTCGATCTTGGGGAGAATGCCTGAGATGATGATATTCCTTGACTTGTTTTTGTAGTGCTGGATCATCTTGCGATATTTCTCCATCAACTCTTCGGATCTGGTGCGCATGACGTCATTTGAACCAGCATGGATGACAAAAAGGGTATTTTCATTTGCATCTTTTGTGGTATCTTCGAAGGCTTCCACAATGTCGTCCAGTCCAGCTCCTGGGATGCAAAATCTTTTTCGTCGATTTGGGACTCTGTCGCAGAACTCTTCGACCTGTCCTCGTAGGATGGAATCCCCAACGAGCCTGGCCTCTTCTGGTTCGTCTTCCATCTCTACCAATATCTCAAATCTGTTTGACATTGTGACTGGTAGATGAGACCTTTCCTGCGTTGGCCGTGCACCGTTCCTCACTGGTGTAAATCCAGAAACCTGTGGTGGCGGGTCTCTGCGTACAGGTCGGGGAGACGAGTGGTTAGAATGTGGGCGAGGGGTTGGTACTGTTCGTGCTAGCAGGCTTCTTGCACGAGGAGTGGGGGAGAGACTAAGGTGAACAGGCCGGCTGTCCTGGTTTGATGTCGGCTCAAGTTCGTCAGAAGCATCTGCTGCAGGTGTTGGATTGTTGGCAGATGACGTTGGGGCGGTGGTGGATGCTGGAGTTGAAACAATTGGAGTTAGTGATACTCCAACGTTGAGTGTTACAAACTCTTGGAGTGATTCCAGCTTCCTGGTGAGGGCGTTGATCTTGTTGTGGGCTTCATGTAGACAATGTGAGAGAAGGAAGGGGAAAGGTTATATTATAATATACTGTCGATGTAGACAATGTGAGAGAAGGAAGGGGAAAGGTTTTATTATAATATACTGTAGATGTAGACAATGTGAGAGAAGGAAGGGGAAAGGTTATATTATAATATACTGTAGATGTAGACAATGTGAGAGAAGGAAGGGGAAAGGTTATATTATAATATACTGTAGATGTAGACAATGTGAGAGAAGGAAGGGGATAGGTTATATTATAATATACTGTAGATGTAGACAATGTGAGAGAAGGAAGAGGAAAGGTTATATTATAATATACTGTAGATGTAGACAATGTGAGAGAAGGAAGGGGAAAGGTTATATTATAATATACTGTACAAAGGAGTACAAAGGAAATCAAGCAACAACAGGTCTAGTGACCCTTCTAGGCTGCTTGTCCTCCAAAACACTGAGGATCAAGTGTCCAAACAGTGGTTTAGAGTGGGTAAGGGAACATTGGAAAGGGAACTACTGCCCTGCAACTAACGTGGTAGGACTAGGAAGTTAGTAGGGGACATGGGTTAGTAACTGAGGGGAGGATAAAGTTATTCATTTACAAACGCAGTCAGTCGCGGGTTTGATGCGAGATATTTGTCTAGGCGGAATTAAAATGAATCAACGGTGCTGCAGTCTATAACGTCTCGGGGAAGCTCATTCCACAAGTTGACAACTCGATTGAAGAAGAAATTCTTAGATTCGTGCGAGTTAAAAGATTTACCAATAATTTTGCAACCGTTTCCCCGCGTGTAATTAGATTGGTCGATAGTGAAGTACTTACTACAGTCATATTGTCGATGCCTTTGATGATTTTGAACACTTGAATTAAGTCGCCTCTTAATCTGCGCTGGGTTAAAGGAAATAGATTTAATTCTCTAAGACGCTCTTCGTATGGTTTGTTCTTTAGGCTAGGTATCATTTTGGTAACTCTACATTGAACTCGTTCTAGCTTGTTTATATCTTTTTGGTAATAAGGGCACCAGGATTGAACGCAGTATTCCAGAAGAGGGCGGACTAAGGAATTGTAAAGGGTTAGGATAACTTCTTTGGATTTATGCTCAAATGACCTGCCTATAAAGCCAATTATTTTGTTTGCCTTCTTAACAACTTCTGAACATTGTTGACTCGGTTTTAGGTTACTCGATATTGTTACTCCCAGATCGGTTTCTCTGTTTACATTCTTAAGCTGAGTGCCATTCATCGAATAGTTTGCTTTCTCATTTAGGTATCCGACATGTAGTACTTTACATTTATCCGCATTGAAACTCATTTGCCAAATTTGGGCCCAACATGACAATTTATCTAGATTGTGTTGCATATCGTCAACTTGTTCTTTTGAGAGTACGCTATTTGCAATTTTTGTATCGTCAGCAAATTTGAGATTGTGCAGGTGAGACCCTCATCTATGTCGTTGATGTAAATTAGAAAGAGAATTGGTCCTAGTACCGATCCCTGGGGTACCCCGCTACTTACATTGGTCCATTTAGATGCCTTACCGTTTATGACTATCCTTTGCTTTCTGTTGCTGAGCCAATTTTCTATCCATTTCAACACACCGTCTTGTATTCCATTCGCTTTTAGTTTTAGCAGTAAACGTTTGTGGGGAACTTTGTCAAAGGCCTTTTGAAAATCAAGGTATATAATATCTACAGCTTTACTCTCATCGTAGAGGTTGAGGATATCGTGGAAGAAGTCTAAGAGGTTTGTTAAACAGGAATTTTTTTTACGAAAGCCGTGTTGAGTATCTTTAAGTATGTTATTTTCCTCTAAGTGATTTACGAGTCTGTCTCGTATGACCGTTTCTAGCATTTTACATACAACTGAGGTTAAGCTAATTGGACGATAGTTACTGGGTAGGGATTTGCTGCCTTTTTTTAATATCGGTGTTACGTTGGCTAGCTTCCACTGATCAGGCATAGTTCCAGACAGCAAGGATTTATTGAATAGTAATGTCAGTGGTTTGGAGAGCTCATTCTTAGCTTCCTTTAGAACTCTAGGCGAGATTGTATCAGGTCCAGGCGTTTTATTTACCTTCAGTTTATCTAAACAATTCAATACTTCTCTCTCTGTAATGGTGATATTGCTTAGAACATCTGAATTATCAATCTGAATCGGCGATGGTGTAGGGATATCACTGAGGTCTTCTGTTGTAAAAACTGATGCAAAGAAGGTATTGAGGGCATTACTCATTTGTACTTCGTCTTTGGTGTATTCTCCTTTTTCATCGACTAATGGTCCAACAGTTGAAGTAACTACTTTTTTCTTTCTGATATAACTATAGAATTCTTTCGGGTTTGTTTTACTTTGATTCGCAATATGTAACTCTAAGGTCTTTTTACTTTGCTTAATTAACTTTTTGGCTTTGCGTCGTAGCTCTACAAATTTCACCCGTTCTTCGTCATTTTGTGAAGATTTTAATCTATCATTAGCAAATTTTTTAGCAAGCAGACAGTTTGAAATATCATTATTCCACCATTTGGGCTTATTATTATGGCCTGGACGCCGTATTTTCGATGGTATGCAGTCTTGCACTGCTTTTAGGTAAGTGGTTTCGAATAACTTCCAAGATGTATTTATGTCGTTATTGTTAATTAAAAAGCTCCAGTCAGTTTCTTTAAACATAGCTCTAAGTTTATGGAAGTTTGCTTTCTTGAAATTAGGGACTTTTTCGATGCTACTATTTGGTTCGTTACAAGTAAACTTTAAAGTGAAAGTTATCGTACGATGGTCGCTGTTACTGAATTCATCACCAACATTCAAATTCTCTATCAATTCTTCTTTTGTTGCAAGTACAATGTCAAGAACGTTATTACCACTGGTCGGCGTTCGAACAAATTGATAAAGCGAACTCTCTTGCAAGTTCGTATACAAGTCATGTCCGGAGTGTGAAGTAAGAGTATCGCCCCACTTGATCACAGGTAAATTAAAGTCGCCAAAAATTACGGTATCTTGTGAGTTACTTACATCTGCAATTTGTTCGTAAATTTCTCGGTCAGTTTGCACTGATTGAGCTGGAGGTCTGTATATTAACGCAAGTATTATTTTTGTACCTTTATTATTCTTTATTAGCACAAAAGATGTGTCGACGTTCATAATTTGAGGTTTTGACACGAGGGTCGGGTTAAGACTTTCTTTGATATAAAATAAAACGCCACCTCCATTTTTATTTATTCGGCTGTTCTCAAACATTACATAACCGGGAAGTGAATACTCTGCTAAAAAGTCTCTATCTTCTGTATTGAGCCAAGATTCTGTTATGCCAATCACATCATAATTTTCTGTAAACACTAGTTCCTCTAAATCTGAAAATTTATTGCGTATGCTACGAGCGTTTGCATAGAAAACCTTTAAAGTTGCGGTTTTAGAAGTCGCAGAACGTTCTTTCATCGAATTTTTGGTTCTGGTCGGATCTACATTTACATTCATGGCTGTCCTCGGTCCTCGGTCGTTATCCCTGACGGTTTTGAATTTGGGTCGTGTTGGTGGAGCTTTATCCAAATTCGCGGTTCTTGACGGATTAGTATTTAATTCCTTTGTAGGTTGCCGTCCTCGCTGTCTTCGGTCCTCCTTCCTGGTTGTCCTGTGCTGAGTCGATTTCTTCTCCGAAAATCCTTCACCGCATCGTTGAGAAGACGCCCAAAACGTGCTGCTCCCACCTGGTTCAGATGAACTCCATCGTCCGAAAACAAATAGTCATCGTAGTAGAAATTGTCCCAGGTGTCGACGAATCCCACGTTCTCCTTGCTGCAGAGTTTTGCTAGACAACGATTTGTGCTGGTGGCTATGTTGTAAAATCGGCTCTCTACACCGAGCCGGGGGACGATTCCTGAGACGATGATCCTTGATGACTTCTCCTTAAATGACTTGATCAGCTGCTGGTACTTTAAAAGCAAATCTTCCGACCGGGTTCGCTGTACATTGTTGGATCCAACGTGGATGACGTACATTGTATTAGCAGGGGCCAGCTTTGATACTTCGTCAACTGCTGCAACTACGTCATCCACACCACCACCAGGGATACAAAAACGCTTCCTGGTCTTAGGTGCCCTGGCGCAAAACTCTGTGAGCTGACCACGTATCATCGAGTCTCCCACGAGCCGGACTTCTTCTATTTCCTCTTCGTCATCTGAGTCTGCGAGTATCTGGAAACGGTTTTGACACTCGGTAATCGGTATGTGTTTCCTGGTCTTGGGGCAAACGTTGTTCCTCACGACACGGAAGTTGTCTTGAGGGGGAAGAGAGTCACTATTTGTATCTTGAGTATCGGAAACATCAGCTGAAGTGCCTACTGTAGGCGTTGAATTGTTGGCAGTTGACGTTGGGGCGTTGGTGGCTGCTGGAGTTGCGGTGACAATTGAAGTTTGTGGTACTCCAACGTTGAGTGTTACAAACTCTTGGAGTGATTCCAGCTTCATGGTGAGGACGTTGATCTTGTTGTAGGCTTCATCTAATTTCACTGTAAAATTCTCTCGTTGCTGGCAGAGCCGGCAGACTTGAAGTTCGATAGTAGCAAACATGGACTCACCAAACCTACCGGCGCAGTTCGCACAAGCGCGAGGCATGGTGACAGTCACTTTCTTCAGATCACTTCACTCACTTAAAAAACAATTCACTCACTTTAAAACACTTCACTCACTTTAAAAACACTTCTATCACTTCAACCGAAAACAAATATGCTGAAATACGCAGAAATAGGTTATCAGGGGTGATAGCCTAACCGAAAACAAAAATGTTGAGATACGCAGAATTAGGCTTCCAGGGGCGATAGCCTAACCAAAAAAAAAATTAAAAATTGAAATACGCAATAATAGGCTACCAGCGTTGAATAGCCTAACCGAAAATAATAAAATTGAAATTCGCAGAAATAGGCTACCAGGTGTGATAACCTAACCTTAAACAAATATATGTATAACAGAATATGTAACTAAATATACAATTCACCAAATAGAGATTATATAAAAATAAAGTGTGACTGCACACAAGGGGTTAATATACTGTGTCAACAGATGGCCCTGGTGTCACTGTAGCCTAGTAAAGCAGTAGCCTACTCTTTTTAGATACAAAAAGTGTATCAGTCAAAGGTTATTACAAGATCGTGCAAGCAACAACTAAAATTACAGATATATACTGTATAGCTACAGTAGGATACTAAATAAAATATCTACAAGAGTTAATAATAAAACAGATTGGCTGGCTATAGGCTAGGCTAGGTTTGGGTTAGGTCAAAAGCTTGGCAGGTTGGGTTAGGCTAGGTTAGTTTGTACAAATACCACCCTTAGCTTAAAGTAAAATCAGTCTGAGGAGAAAAAGTCAAGAATATATCTAGGGGGAAAAGATAAATGAATGCACTTAAATTTGGTACAAAATTTGCTGGAATTTAATATGTATAATCCCCCAAAAGGTTTGTTTACAAAATGGCGTCGGCGTTAGTCTCTGTAGGCAGGTTAGTTAGTAAACAATATTGTTTATTAGCAAATTAATATGCAAAGCTTTACTTACATACAAGGCAGTTAAATAGATACTTACTACAGTAGGTAATGGGTAAAATTAGGGGCTACGATTTTATATAAAATAGTAATAAGAGAGGCGTTTGTTTACAAAGCAAAACAAAACAATAGATGGCGCTAGTGGCGCCCTGTCCGAGCAGGAGTATTGTGATAAACACAAAGTTTATCAGTCAATACACAGCGAAATATCGTGCAGTGTTACTTACTAAGCTACAGGATGGTTAAACGTGCTCTTAACCACCTTTCATGCACAAGAATGAAGAGGATGAGTAGTTAATACTCAAATTATGATCGATATCGTGAGAGCGTTGACAGAGGGTCTGCAGCGTCTGGCGGTAGCACGTGGTATGAAAGATGTACATAAGAACATAAGAAAATGGGAGTCTGCAGAAAGCCGATTGGCCTAAGCAAGGCAGATCCCTGAAATGTCTATCCCTGTCTACATGTAGATGTAGACAATGTGAGAGAAGGAAGGGGAAAGGTTATATTATAATATACTGTAGATGTAGACAATGTGAGAGAAGGAAGGTGAAAGGTTATATTATAATATACTGTAGATGTAGACAATGTGAGAGAAGGAAGGGGAAAGGTTATATTATAATATACTGTAGATGTAGACAATGTGAGAGAAGGAAGGGGAAAGGTTATATTATAATATACTGTAGATGTAGACAATGTGAGAGAAGGAAGGGGAAAGGTTATATTATAATATACTGTAGATGTAGACAATTATTATGTTCCTTCCAACAACCAACTATACTCCTAAAATCGATTAATGAAATTTACAAACACATGTGGCAGTCCGTGGATTCGAATCCAGGAGGCTCACACCGAAAATCAACACCTTATGCATCGCACCACGAAGACAGTTTGTGAGAGAAGGAAGGGGAAAGGTTATATTATAATAAGGATAAAAATAAGGAAAGCCAGTGACTCAAAAAATAACCCTAAAGCTTTTTACCAACTATATAAATCTAAAGTTAGAGATGTAATAGGCCCCCTAAAAACTTCAATAGGAGAAATAACAGAAAATTATTTAGAAATGTGCAGTACATTAAATAGTCAGTTTCTTTCCGTTTTCACTAATGAAAATTTGGCACAGATTCCAGAAGTCAATATGGTATATAGTGATAGTATAGAAAATATGTTAAGTACAGTTAGTATAAGTAGAAATGATGTGCTTAAGGAAATTGACAGACTGAAACCTCAAAAATCGCCTGGTCCTGACGAGGTATATGCTAGAGTATTAAAAGAATGCAGAGATGAGTTAAGTAGCCCATTAGCATTTTTATTTAACAAGTCTTTAGAAACAGGTTTAGTTCCAGAAGCTTGGAAGCTTGCAAATGTAGTTCCGATCTTCAAAAAAGGTGATAAATCGATAGCATCCAATTACCGTCCCATTAGTCTCACATCAATCATAGGAAAGTTGCTAGAGTCTATTATTGCTAGGAAAATTAGAAGCCACTTAGACAAATTTAACTTAATAATTCTTCTCAGCATGGATTCACTCAGGGACGTTCTTGCCTTAGCTTTTTCTCAGAGGTATATGAAGCAGTAGATAGTGACAAGTCATATGATATTATTTATGTAGATTTCAGTAAAGCTTTCGACAGAGTCCCTCATGAGAGATTGATGAGAAAGGTTGAGGCACATGGAATAGGAGGATCGTTGTTGGGATGGATTAGGTCATGGCTAATTGGTAGGAAACAGAGAGTCAGCATAAATGGTACCAAGTCAGAGTGGGGAGCAGTCAAAAGTGGTGTCCCCCAGGGATCGGTATTAGGTCCCCTGTTGTTTCTTATATACATAAATGACCTAGGTTTAGGTATAACTAGTAGGATAAGTAAATTCGCAGACGATACTAAAATGGGGAGATCAATTGATTCAGATAGCGATATAGAGTGCCTCCAAAGGGATCTAGATACCTTACATGAATGGTCAGTAAATTGGCAGATGAAGTTAAACATTGACAAATGCAAGGTACTAAAGATAGGGAAGATGCATACAAATGTTAAATATAAACTAGCTAATTTAGAATTAGAAAATTCAGACTGTGAGAAAGATCTAGGTGTGTTTGTTAGCAATGATTCGAAGCCTAGAAAACAGTGTATAAGCGTTCGTAATAAGGCAAACAGGATTCTCGGGTTCATCTCTAGGAGTGTGAGTAACAGAACTGCTGATGTTATCTTAAAACTTTACTTGTCATTAGTGAGACCCCATATGGATTATGCTGTCCAATTTTGGTGTCCTTATTACAGAATGGACATAGATTCATTGGAGAGAGTACAGCGTAGAATGACAAAAATGATCCATAATATTAGAAATCTTTCGTATGAAGAAAGGTTGAAGAAATTAGGTTTACATTCGTTAGAGAGACGCAGAGTTAGAGGGGATATGATAGAGGTGTTCAAGTGGGTTAGTGGGATTAACAAAGGGGACATGACAAATGTACTAAAGCTCAGTGATAGCGAAAGAACTCGTACCAATGGTTTCAAATTAGATCAATTTCGTTTCAGAAAAGATATAGGCAAATATTGGTTTGGTAACAGAGTTGTAGATGGGTGGAATGAACTACCAAGTGCTATAGTGGGGTCTAAAACGGTAGGGAGCTTTAAGATAAAATTGGATAAGCATATGGACGAGAAGGGTTGGGTGTGAAGGGGGATCAGCCGGGTTGGGCCAATCAGCACTCTGCATACCCCCATAATCCTGCGTTAATCTCTAACCGTTTTGGTAAGATGATCCTCAGGGTATTAGAGTGTTGAGCCTATAATTGGGCTTTGTAATTGAACTGGGGTTGCGTGGGACAGGGATCTGCCTTGCTTAGGCCAATCGGCTTTCTGCAGACTCCCATTTTCTTATGTTCTTATGTTCTTATAATATACTGTAGATGTAGACAATGTGAGAGATGGAAGGGGAAAGGTTATATTATAATATACTGTAGATGTAGACAATGTGAGAGAAGGAAGGGGAAAGGTTATATTATAATAATTATACTGTAGATGTAGACAATGTGAGAGAAGGAAGGTGAAAGGTTATATTATAATATACTGTAGATGTAGACAATGTGAGAGAAGGAAGGTGAAAGGTTATATTATAATATACTGTAGATGTAGACAATGTGAGAGAAGGAAGGGGAAAGGTTATACTGTAGATGTAGGCAATGTGAGAGAAGGAAGGGGAAAGGTTATATTATAATATACTGTAGATGTAGACAATGTGAGAGAAGGAAGGGGAAAGGTTATATTATAATATACTGTAGATGTAGACAATGTGAGAAGGAAGGGGAAAGGTTATATTATAATATACTGTAGATGTAGACAATGTGAGAGAAGGAAGGGGAAAGGTTTTATTATAATATACTGTATATGTAGACAATGTGAGAGAAGGAAGGGGAAAGGTTATATTATAATATACTGTAGATGTAGACAATGTGAGAGAAGGAAGGGGAAAGGTTATATTATAATATACTGTAGATGTAGACAATGTGAGAGAAGGAAGGGGAAAGGTTATATTATAATATACTGTAGATGTAGACAATGTGAGAGAAGGAAGGGGAAAGGTTATATTATAATTGGGGAGAACATCTTAACCCCTTCTGTACCGCCGAAGTCTTATTAATTTTATTTAAGGGGAGGCAGACATCAAGGGTATTGATAACTCGTACCACTGAACCACTCTTCAAACTCTGTGTGTGTGTGTGTGTGTATGTGTGTGTGGGTATGAGTGTGTGTGTGCATGTGTGTGTGTGTGTGCATGTGTGTGTGTGTGCGTGTGTTTGTGGGTGTGTGTGTGTGTGGGTATGTGTGTGTGTGTGTGTGGGTATGTGTGTGTGTGTGTGGGTATGTGTGTGTGTGTGTGCATGTGTGTGTGTGTGTGTATGTGGTTGTGGGTGTGTGTGTGTGGGTATGTGTGTGTGTGTATATGTATGTGTACTTACACTAGTTGTACTTACACTAGTTGTATTTGCGGGAGTGAACATGCTCGTTAATTCCCGCCTCCTAAGATATGTTTGTCATACCGTGCTTTGAAACTATGCACTGATGGTGCAGACACTACTTCGGCTGGCTATTTGTTCCACCCACTAATCGAGTTGGTAGGAAATCTTTCACTTTTCAGATCAGATTTACTATTAGGCACTTTCAGTTTGTAGCTGTGACCTCTTGTTCTCTCACCTCCATCCCTCTCTATGAAGTTTTCTTGGTCGATTTTGTCAATACCTCGTAACACATTTGTATATCTGAATTTGCTGTCCTCGTTTCCTTCTAAATTCCAGTGTAGGTAGATTCAATCTCTCGAGCCTCTCTTGGTACTCCAAATTTTCCAAACCTGGGATCATCCTCGTAGCTGCTCTCTGTACCCTCTCGATTTTGTGGATATGTTTCTTCGTGTGAGGGGACCACACTACAGATGCATATTCCATCCTGGGTCTTATTATTGCCGTTATTATTTGTTTCATGGTGTTTTCATTAAGATAATTGAAAGACATCCTGATATTTGCCAATAGTGCTAGTGATTCTCTCACTATCTTATTTACGTGGCTTTCCGGAGACATGTTATCCTTAAATTCTATCCCCAAGTCTTTTTCTTTTTCTGCTTTGGGAATCACTTCGTTTCCTAGTTTATAAGAACATAAGAAAATAGGAGTCTGCAAAAAGCCGATCGGCCCATACAAGGCCGATCCCTGTCACACCCAACCCCAATTACTAGGCCCAATTATAGGCCCAACTCACTAATACCTTGAGTACTGACCCCACCAAAACGGTCAGAGATTAACACAAGATTACGGGGGTCTGCTGAGCGCCGATTGGCCCACACCTGGTAGATCCCCCTCACACCCAACCCATCTCGTCCATATGCCTATCTAATTTTATCTTAAAGCTCCCTATCGTTCTTGATCCCACTATATCACTCGGTAGCCTATTCCACCCATCTACAACTCTGTTACCAAACCAATATTTGCCTATATCTTTTCTGAAACGAAATGTATCTAATGTTATAATCTTTTCTAGGTCTGTGCTTGCTTTTACCCATTTCTAGAGTCTTACATTTTCCTGCATTGAACTCCATATTCCATTTGATGCTCCATTCATGGATCTTTTGCAAATCTGATTGGAGTTCAAGGCAATCCTCCTGGGTTCTGATCGTTTTAAGCAGCTTAGCATCGTCCGCAAACATGCTCATGTAGCTTGTTAGTCACTCAGGTAAGTCATTTACAAATATTAAAACATGATTGGGGCTAGGATAGATCCTTGTGGTACTCCACTCGTAATTTGAGTCCAGTTTGACGATTTCCCCCTTACTGTTGTTCTCATCTTCCTTTCGCTAAGGTAGCTCTCCATCCATTTCATCAGTTTGTCTCCTACTTTTCCCTCATGTTTTAATTTCCACAGCAATCTCTTGTGTGGAACTTTGTAAAATGCCTTTTTAAAGTCTAGGTAGGCACAGTCTACCCATCCTTCCCTCTTGTCCACTGTGTTTATTACTCTAGAGTAAAAACTCAACAAGTTGCTTACACATGATCTGCCTCCTCTAAATCCAAATTGTCGGTCACTCATTAATCTTTTGGATTCCAGGTAGTTCACCCATTTGTCCCTGTGTGGGTGTGTGTGTGTGTGTTTATGTATGTGTGTGTGTGTGGGTGTGTAATAATAAATAATAATAATAATAATCGGTTTATTCAAGCCGACAGCCAATGAGGCTGAACATACACAGACTTAACCTAGATCTTATCTTAAGGGATCAACAGACTGATCCTGGCTGCTAACAAGAACGCCTACATAGCCTACTCCCGAGGGAGTAGGACGTGGGCAGACTTTTGTGGGTCCCCCGAGGCGGTCCATCCAGACCTTGCCTTCACGGCCAGGGAAAGTTTTTGAGAGAACTTCCCCTGCCGGCACGTGGGATCGAACCCCTTACACAAGAGTTCGCGCTCCCAATACACTGTACTAAGCGCGCTCGGCCATGGTGACCGTATGTGTGCATATATGTTGTTACGTATCTTGATCCTCAAGTGGTTAACTTGATGAAACTAGATAGCACAGAGATATATATTAAGGCATCAGTCAGCTGAAGGCACAATGAAAGTAAAATCTAATAAAATTATTTCCTGTTGTTGCTTCCTTTCCTTTTGGATCTTAGGACTTGGTATCCTTTATTGACTGATACTCTTTAATTATGGAAAAATACTGAAACTAATTAAAGTCATGTAGTATTTATAAAGAATTATTATTTAACCGAAGCTTTGTAGGCTATGGTTATGAACCGAATAAGTAATATCTAAAGAAGGACTATTAATTATATATCAAGTCTTGAAAGATAAATATTAAGGTAAGAATATTTCTGTCTCTTACCCTTCTTGAAATGAATAGATAGTTTTCTTATATCATGTCCTTTTATTTATATTTAATGTAGTTATTATTCTTGGTTCTTGTCTTACGTTAATAGTAGATTATTATTATCAGGATTAATATCAAAGTCACATAAAAAGTTAGATATATATTTAATAATTAGATAAATGTATTTTCTTAATCACGTAACATTGAGGTTTGATTATGAGTAAATTAAGTTACAGGATCGCTTCATAGATTCGATTCAGGTCTCACTCAAATAATATGAAAAGCAAAAATAATATTTTGAAGCTAAAATAATTTTCTTCAGCTTAGGAAATCACTAGAAGTAACATTAAAACAGCCCTGTTAGTCTAAGGCGATATTACTAATATGAGACAATAGTATCACCGTTCTTGTTCTTACCAAAAATGTAAGCTTAATTAAAAGAAAATTAAAGAACTCCCAAGTATTAATATAAAACAATAGTATTACTTTTATCATAACCCAATTAGTTGAAGAGTTGCTTTAGTCCACAAGTCAGTCAACTAAAATAGTTAAGTACATAATAGTAGCGTTAACGTTAATTCCCAATCACATATCTCACTAACCAACATAACGTAAGTGTTTACACCGAACACACTTAACACACACTTATATAATCTGACTGACAGTCACAATCCCATTATAATACTTCACCCCGTCTTCTTCCAGCTGCAAGTTCACCTTCCCAACTCCAAATGTGACTGATTTGAATGCCCACTACTCGGGTCTTATATACTATGCAATGATGGTGTAGGAGCGAATCAGGAGGTGGGGGATGGTGCGCGCCCCAATCACAGCTCTTCTAGTTGCGTAGCAGGTGCGTGTTCCAATGGCGTTGATTGGCGTCGATCATCGTCATAGCGTCGGGTCATCGAAGTAGTTTGCAGGGTCCCATATGACGCACGCAGGTGTGAAGGCTTGTTTGCTGGTATGCGGACGAGCTGGTTTCCCACTCGCTAGTTCGCTCGCTGGTCTGCTTCGCCGCCTGGGTAATTCGGCACTCCTTCAACTCTTTATTCTAACTCTTAAATAAACACATACAGGGCTCCGTATGTCAGAATGTGTATGTGTGGGTATGTATGTATGTGTGTGTGTGTGTGTGTTACGGGGAGGGGGGGCGGGGGGATGGAGGGGTGAGAAGGTCAGCAGTAGGTATTTTGGCTATTGACTGCACGCAAAATTTAATCTTCAATAGGGAAACCCCTCTATGAGATATAATTTATCCTCTGTCGATAGATACTGGATATTAGTTAACGAGTATATTATACCTACATAAATAAATACAATTATTAAAAAAGCAATGTATCAATTCCGTCAAAATCAAACTTACAATCCTACGCAACAACCGTAAAATATGACAGCAAGGTTCCCTCCACTCCCGGACTATAATAATAATATATATATATGATACACCATTACGAATTCTAATATACTGTATATGTGTGCAGGAATCGGTAAGAAATATCCCCAGCTGTTGCACCTTAGAGATAACTGCTATATATAGGAACAGGTGCGATGCTGGCCGCTGATAAGGGTTTTGGGGATGAAAATCAAAAGAAAATCGAGTTAAGGTTAAGGGGGTAGGGTTAATATTTTGGTCTGTTGATTAATTTATATATTTCTTAGTTTCCTCGCTAGACCTCCATCAAGCTTAAACAAATACAACCCCTAGACCCCCTTTCGAGATAAATTTGTAAATATCTTGGTAGAAAAATATCCCGGCCATAGGTGCTCCTGAAATTACCGGTTCGCTATCGCTCGTCAGGAAAAAAATCCACACCTAAATGGCACGATATTATTTTTATTTTGACAAACAAATAGGGTGAAAGGTCTTAACATTGCCAAACTAATGGAACGAACGTCTTAAAATCTGAAAACTAATGGGGATAAACATGAGGGAGAAGGGGGGCCAGAAAAACCCTATTATCCCCCTTAAAGAATAAAACAAAAATAGAGAGAGAGAGAGAGAGAGAGAGAGAGAGTTAGTTAGAGAGAGATGCGAGTTTCAGGGTAATCTATAATAGTAGAGTAATATAAAACGTGAATTATACATGGTGGGTGATTTAAGGGGGAGGAGGTTACTTTTTCTGGACCCCCTACTATCTCATGTTTAGCAAATTAGTTTTGAGATTTTAAGACGTTCTTTCAGTCAGTTAGTTTTAGCGATAGCGAGCCTGTAATTTTAGAAAGAATCGACCTTCGGCCTGTACATTTTTCTACCGAAACATTTACAAATCTATCTTGAAAGAGGGTGTATTTTTCAGGTTGATGGAGGTCTAGCGAGGAAACTAAAACAATATCTTAATAGTCTAGGCCCGAGGGGGTGTTTTTTTTTTTAAAGCTTGATGGAGGTCTAGCGAGAAAACTTAAAAAAAAAAAAAAAAAAAAAAAAAAAAATATATATATATATAATAATAATAAATTGATAGATAAATATATATAAAAAAATAAAAAAAAACAGCCACTACCCCCTTTAAGTAAGGTAAGATGAGGGTGGAGTCTCTTTTGACCCACCTGTCTTCACATCAACCTCTAGACCAGATGGATTAATATGTGGAATACTTATACCCTCGATACTTTTTATTAACTATTGGCATATTTTCTCCTGGGCGACCTAGATGTGTGCGAGTTATCTATTTATATATATATTTTTTTATTCTCGAGTCGACCACCCCATGCAGTGAGTATATACATACATACAGTACATACATACATATATACGTACATACAAGCATACATATATACATACATACATTCATACACATATATTTCTTCTGGTTTACTATTGTTTCCAAAATATCATTAGAAGAGTTTATTCAGCCTAGGAAGGATCTTTAGGAATCAATGGGGTGATCACAATCGCAAGTAGGCCCTATGTCTTATATTACATGATAACATCTACATAATTTCAACTCGTGTATTATTATATTCCAAAATATCAGACGATTGTATTCAGCTTTAGGAAGGATCTTTAGGTACCAATGGGTGTGTTCAAAACTCAGGATGTCATATACGAACTCTGGCTAAATGTTCTGTTAAATTCAAACCTTCAGTTAGAGGACGTTTGCAAAGTCCACTCTCGGGATATATATACAGTATATATATATAATATACAAATGAAGTCATCACTTAGATATAATAAAAGAGAACAGACGACAAATAATACTACTACTGCTATTAACCCCTGCTGTACCGGCAATTTCTTTTTAGTTTTATTCTAGCTATATGTTGATGCTTATATGCAGCTCAAGAAGGATCTGTGGTATTTTTTGTTGTTGTTGCTGTTCCCCAGGCTGTCTGGCCAAACAGCCCCAAGGTCCCGAGCAAGGCCAAGGCCATAAACGAGCGGCCCCACAAAACCCTCCCTGCTTACCACTAATAAACCTCGGGTGACCGAAGCCACACCAAGGCGGGGAGCTGAGGAGGATGCGGAAACGCCCGGGAAACCAAAGCCCCACCCAAGGCCCTGTGCCCCTTAACAATTATGAAGGGAAAGTTGAGGGGCAAAGGAAAAATGTGACGCTTTGGCTCCCAATCTGCCAGCCTCTAGGTTGGCAGTAGAGAGGTCAATCCACGGAAAAGACAAGTCACTTGAGATCTAGAAAATATATAAGTAAAAGGAACAGTCAGAGTAAACTATGGGTATGGCAGAGATCGCTAAACTCTCACTCTGATAGACCAGCCCATCACCACGGATCTGTGATAGTTAAAAGGGTTGACTGAGATAGTTCGAAGCCTTATAATTGCTAGAGAGCCTTCCTAAACTGAAAGAAATCGTCCAATAGTTTCCAGAATATAATGTAAAAAGAACGTCGCCGGTACAGAAGCGGTTAATGGGGAGGTAGTCACTTTTTCTGGAACCCCTTCTTCCTCATGTTTAACCCCTTTTGCTATGAGATTTTAAGGCGTTCGTTCCATTAGTTTGGCGGTTTTGAGAATTTTTGACCCACTTTTATATATATATTAAAAACAAAAATTGCCATTTAGGTGTCGATTTTTTTCACGGCGAGCCTGTAATATTAGGAGGAACCGGCCTTCGGCCGGAAATTTTTCTATCAAAAAATGTAAACATTTATATTGAAAGGGGGTCTAGGGGGGTGTCTTTCTTAAGCTTGATAGAGGTCTAGCGAGGAAACTCAAAAATATATTAATGATCAAAACAAGCAATATCCCTTTAACCCTTTCTGTACCGGCTTCGTCCTTTTAACTTTATTCTGGCTACTATTTGACGATTGTATTCAGTTTGAAAAGGGCCTCCAACAATTAAAATGCTTCGAACTATCTTATTTAACTAATTTTATTACCACAAATCCTTCTTAAACTGCAAAAAATCGACTAAATATAGCTAGAATAAAAATAGGAAGAAGGGTAGCGGTAGCGAAGGGGTTAATGAAATCCCGGTCCAGGAAATACACCTCCAGCCCATCATATTCTAGCGAGTGTCAGAGCGGCGCCGATAAATACACCTCCAGCCCATCATATTCTAGCGAGTGTCGGAGCGGCGCCGATAAATACCGGTACACATGATGTCCCGACCGTAAATGGTCAGCTGAAAGTTCAATAAACATTTCTGACTTTGAAACCGCTTATCGTCTTTGCCATTCTAATAGTTAACTTAAGGGGTATTTTGTTTTCTTCTTTACATATTTATATATATATATATATATACAGTATACTATATATATACTGTATATATATATATATACATATATATATATATATATATATATATACTGTATATATATATTTTTTTTTGGGGGGGTCTATCAATGTTTTGTTCCTTCCTATACTTAGCGCAAAATTACCCCTCTAGACCCCCCCTACTGCCGTGCCATAGATTATCCCTGGGTGAATATGTGGGTGCATGGCAGCGTGCATGAGAGTGTGTGTGTGTGTGTGTGTGTGTGTGTGTGTGTGTGTGTGTGTGTGTGTGTGAGAGAGAGAGAGAATGTGTGCTTGTGTATGTGTGTGTGTCCATGGGTGCGTGTTAGTGCTTGTGTGTGTCCATGAATGTGTGTGTGTGTGTGTCTTTGTGTGTGTGTGTGTGTGTGTGTGTGTATGTGTGTGTGTGTAGACCTAACAATGAGGGAGAAGCAATCATCATAAAATAGAGATCAACAGCTCTTCCAGCACCTATAGCTTTACCTCTGGTACACAAGTTCGAGGCTTACTAAATGATAGGAACATGTTTGTATATCCCACTCGAAACGATTAATTAAAGCTTAGATAGTGCTGATAACAATTATTGATCGAAATATACTTAGTGCCGCGATTACTTATTTAGCCGACTGTACAGGTCTTGAAATGCACAGTAAATGTACAACACAGGGTATGACAGCAAGGCCCCCGGCTGAAACCCGTTGTAATGTAACCAAACCCCTACCACTTCCTAAAACTACCAGTGACTGTGGGAGCCGCCAAATAACTAGTTTTTTGCGGCCTCTTAATTTCACTCCCTTGTTGTTCCTCTTTGTCGGCGGATGGCTCAGGTGACACTTACGGAGCGATAAGGAGGGGAGTGGCGGGAGGGAGGGGGGGGGGTGAGGGGAAAGATACAGGGCCTTAATTTTAGATGTGGGAAAGGGGCCTGCTATTACCTTCCTCGGTTCGAAGTAAAATAGGAAGGAGCTTACTATTACAACTATCACTAAACATCCCTGTATGGTACTCTGGAATATGGGTTCTACGATTTGGTATGAAATAGACTATTTTCTCAGAGTAGGATTTCTCCATCTGAATATAAATAGTAAATGGTTAACTCAAGATCTATATGGGTTAACTATTCTTTATCACGCCGTGGTGCAGTTGATTAAAACATGGACTCTCGTCCTGACTGTCCGTAGATAGAATCATGGCTGAAAGTAACAGCATATATTTGTAGCTCACGTGTATGTGTGTATGTGATATATATATACAGTATACATATATATACAGTATATATACAGTATATATATATACTGTATATATATATATATATATATATATATATATATATATATATATATATATATATATATTTTCTTTCAGGCAGGTGAGATTAAAATAATAGGCACAGTTTGCATTATTGAGTTTTTTATTGATACTCTCAATTTTTCGTATAGTTTTTCTGGTATTTTCAGGAAGTTGGTAAAGGAGGTTTGCAAATGGTTCCGACGTTTCAATGGGCGCAGCCATCATTATCAAGGAGAAGTGAAGTTAGAAGGTGATAAGTCGAGTTTATATAGGCGATACAAGATCAAGAGAGGGATTATTGTGTGCTAGCTGCACGCTGGTTGGCTAACCTAAGACTAGCTCTGGTAGGCTGGCCGGACGCAGGAGTGGGCGGGGCCTCTGCGTCGTTCATCTGCGTGTGTGGAGGGGGCATTCCTGGGGGCATCATGGGGGGCCTCGCTGTGGAAGGGCGTGCCGAGGGTAGGATCTGGCTGTATTCCGCTTGTGTGTTTAAAGTAGGTTGGTATGTTTGTATATATATAGCTTCAAGAATGAATAGGCGGCGTGAGTCTATTTCTTTATCAAGAATAGAGGTGTGTTTATCTAAGTCAGGTCTGGTGAGTTCCTGATGGTGTGGGGATGTGTGGTAGTGGTCCTTTATAGCTCCGGCTTGAAGGTGGAAGGTAAGGCGACGTGACAGACGAGTCCTTGTCAAACCGACATAAGTGTGAGGTCCACAGTCCTCACTGTTACAGGTGTGTCGGTATATGACATGGTCCTCTTGTGACGGTTTCTTATCGGTAGCCGGGCTGTTGCGAATGACTAGTTGTGATGTTTTCCTCGATTTGTAGTATATGGTGAGTTTAAGGTGTTGGTCAGGGTTCGTAGTTTTAACGTTGTTGCTGATAATGTCTCTCATTATGTTTTCGTCTGTTTTGTGATCTGAGGACATGTGGTTTTTATAGTAATTTTTTATGTATTCAGTGTTTGTATTAGTAGGCATGTCGTTTTTGTACCATGTTTCAAGGTGTTTGTTGATGGTGTGGGCGATGTCCGAGTTACTGTACCCATTGTTTACAAGCACCTGGGTGAGCCTCTCGAGTTCCTTGTGAGTGTCTCGCCAGGAGGTGCAGTGTGATAGGGCTCTCCTGACGTAGGCGGCGATGGTGGATCGTAAATATCGCTGGGGGCATTCACTTTCGCCGTTGAGACATAATCCGTTGTTGGTGGGTTTGGTGTAGACAGTGGTGGTAAAGCCTGAGGTGTTGTTGTTGTTTACGAGGACATCAAGGAAGGGGAGATGACCGTTAGAGGACTCCTCGAAGGTGAAGTTTAGACTGGAAGAGGCGATGAATCGTTGTTAAAGGTCACGTAGCTCCTGTGGGTCCTTCACACGCACGAAGATGTCGTCCACATATCTGCAGTAGACGGAGGGGCGGTTGGTAGTCAGGAGCTCTTCTTCGATGGTGCCCATGTAAAAATTGGCAAAGAGGACTCCTAGGGGACTGCCCATTGCCACACCATCAATCTGCTGATACATGTCACCTCGCGGGCAGGTGAAGGGCGCCTCTTTGGTGCATATTTCCAGCAACGTCTGCAGGGCTGTTTCTGGGAGGTCTAAGGGCGTGTTGTCTGGGCAGTGGTAGACTCGATGTAGGATGAGCTCAATGGTGCGGTCCACAGGCACGTTGGTAAAGAGACTTTCTACATCTAGGGAGGCGATGATATGGTCGTCAGTAGAGGAGGCATCTCTTAAAATCTCCAGGAAGTCAGCTGACGAGGAAAGACTGTACTGGCTGGGGGTGTAGGGGGTTAGAAGTTTGTTCAAAGTCTTGGCAATTTGGTAGGTGGCGGTAGGGATCTGGGAGATGATGGGGCGAAGGGGGTTACCTGGTTTGTGGGTTTTGACTGTGCCGTAAGCGTTATTCCCTTAACCCGTACAGTACCAGTGACATCCTTTTAATTATATTCTGGCAATGATTAGACGATTTTATTAAGCTTAAGAAGGATCTCTAACAAAAAAATAAGGCTTCAAACTATCTCAACCAACCCTTTCAACTACCACAGAACCTTCATAAGCTGCTTAATATCTCTTAAATATAGATAGATTATACTATGGCACACGTAGCTAGTACTCAAAGGGTTAATACAATTATATATATATACAGTATATACCATCAATATTACATCATATAATATATTATTACGGTATCGTACCTTGAATGTATTTGCTAATATTATTATTAAGAAGTCACACACACACACACACACACACACACACACAACCGTTCTGTTAGTGTTCCCAAGTAGTCTCCCAGGTATCCCCTCTCCCCACGGACCAACCTTTAAGGCCTGAGTCTGTAGCCGCCCTTGTCTGTAGACTGTGCCTTGTACAATGTACAGGGGTCACGTGTCCCACCGGAAGAACCGTCTGTAGACACACAATGACCTGTTGTTTGAGCCGACCTGACCCTTGACCTGCCGCCTATAACGTTTGTCGGTGTCTGGTGACCTTGTCGGCGGGACTGTGGGAGAACAGATGTCGGCTACTCTTGAAGGGGGAGATGGATGGTTAAGGGAGTAGGGGTAAATTTTTGGCCTATTTATATACCGTAGTTACTTATTTATATACCGTAGTTACTTATTTATATACCGTAGTTACTTATTTATATACCGTAGTTACTTATTTGTAATTTAGTTTCTTTGCTACACCTCCATCAAAATTATATAAACACCCCCTAGACCCCCATTATATAAACACCCCCTAGACCCCCTTATATAAACACCCCCTAGACCCCCTTATATAAACACCCCCTAGACCCCCTTATATAAACACCCCCTAGACCCCCATTATATAAACACCCCCTAGACCCCCATTATATAAACACCCCCTAGACCCCCATTATATAAACACCCCCTAGACCCCCTTATATAAACACCCCCTAGACCCCCATTATATAAACACCCCCTAGACCCCCATTATATAAACACCCCCTAGACCCCCTTATATAAACACCCCCTAGACCCCCATTATATAAACACCCCCTAGACCCCCATTATATAAACACCCCCTAGACCCCCATTATATAAACACCCCCTAGACCCCCATTATATAAACACCCCCTAGACCCCCATTATATAAACACCCCCTAGACCCCCATTATATAAACACCCCCTAGACCCCCATTATATAAACACCCCCTAGACCCCCATTATATAAACACCCCCTAGACCCCCATTATATAAACACCCCCTAGACCCCCATTATATAAAACACCCCCTAGACCCCCATTATATAAACCCCCTAGACCCCATTATATAAACACCCCCTATACCCCCATTATATAAACACCCCCTAGACCCCCATTATATAAACACCCCCTAGACCCCCATTATATAAACACCCCCTAGACCCCCTTTCAAGATAACTTTGTATATTTGTTTTCATAGAAAAATGTCCCAGCCGAAGGCTGGTTCCTCTTCAATTACAGGCTCGCTATCGCTCGCCAGGAAAATATCGACACCTAAATGACACGACAAGTCTTAAAATTGAAAGCAATGGGGCGAACATTTTTCAAATCTCCAAACTAATGGTGCGAACGTCTTAAAATTTCAAAATCTCAACAAACATGAGGAAGAATGGGGTCCAGGCAACCGACCCATCTCCCCTTAATGTAGGTGACAGTTAAGGGGAGACTGGCCGTTGGTTTGGTATATTAATTCATTTATTCATTTATTTTTTTAGTTTCCTCCCTAGACCTCCATCAAGCTTAGAAAAATACCTCCTAGACCTCCCTTCAAGATAAATTTGTACATTTTTCGGTAGAAAAATGTTCCGCCCGAAGGCCGGTTCCTCTTAAAATTGCAGGCTCGCTTTCGCTCGCCAGGAAAAAATCGACACCTGAATGGCACGAAAGGTCTTAAGATTGACAACGAAATGGGGCGAAAGGTGTTAAAATCGCCAAACTAATGGGCCGAACTTCTTATAATATCAAAACTAGTGGGGCTAAACATTAGGGAGAAGGGGGTCCAGAAAAACGGTCTGCCTCCCCTTAACCGTACGGAAGGAGATAAGGGAACAACAGTAATTCTCTCGGCAGCAGTGTTATTGTCGTTATCATCAAGACCAAGGGTTAATGGGGGTTACCGGCTTTTTTTCTCTTTCTCTGGCTTGTATCCATTCGGCCCCATTCAGCCTACTGTTTTAAGACGTTTACCCCCATCCAGGTGTCAATATCTTCCTAGCGAAAGGTAGCGAGCCAGCATATATATTTTTTTGTTTTGACAGCAAGCTAAATTCGTACATTTTTCTATAGAATGATGTGTCCGGCGAAGCCGGATTTCTCCATACCAATGCTGGCTCGCTATCGCTCGCCAGGAAGAACTCGACACCTGGATGGGGATAAACGTCTTAAATTAGTTGGCTTAATGGGGCCGAAAAGGAGATAAAGAGAAAAAAAGACGGTGACCCCCGTTAAGAGAACAATCGCTCATAAAATAGTAAGGGAAGGGTCATTGTAGGAACTCCTAACCAATGATTTTCGAATATCACCATAGGGAATATAAACCGTATATATATATATATATATATATATATATATATATATATATATATATTACTATTTGTTATATTTACAGTTGGCAGTTATGATGTATAATGACACTATCAGTTAGTGTCATATGTTATTTACACTTCGAGCACATCATATCTTAGCTATAAATATAAACATACTATACAATATGTCTATGGATAGGTGAAACACTAAATGTATTTAAATAAAAAACAGTCAGTTAAGCTACATGACCTCACCGTTATGGATAAAAACAGTCAGTTAAGCTACATGACCTCACCGTTATGGATAAAAACAGTCAGTTAAGCTACATGACCTCACCGTTATGGGTAAAAACAGTCAGTTAAGCTACATGACCTCACCGTTATGGATAAAAACAGTTAGTTAAGCTACATGACCTCACCGTTATGGATAAAAACAGTCAGTTAAGCTACATGACCTCACCGTTATGGATAAAAACAGTCAGTTAAGCTACATGACCTAACCGTTATGGATAAAAACAGTCAGTTAAGCTACATGACCTCACCGTTATGGATAAAAACAGTCAGTTAAGCTACATGACCTCACCGTTATGGATAAAAACAGTCAGTTAAGCTACATGACCTAACCGTTATGGATAAAAACAGTCAGTTAAGCTACATGACCTAACCGTTATGGATAAAAACAGTCAGTTAAGCTACATGACCTCACCATTATGGATAAAAACAGTCAGTTAAGCTACATGACCTCACCGTTATGGATAAAAACATAAAGGTAATAGACTGAGCTTGAACACTGCCACAGGTCTGAACATAACAAAACAGAAAGGTAATAGACTGAGCTTGAACACTGCCACAGGTCTGAACATAACAAAACAGAAAGGTAATAGACTGAGCTTGAACACTGCCACAGGTCTGAACATAACAAAACAAATGTTAAGACTAATATAATGCATTCACCATTTAAGGGGGGATGGGCTATTTATTTGTTAATTATTTATATTTTTGTTATTTTTGTTAGTTTCTTCCCCATACCACCATCAAGCTTAAAAAATTATCCCCTAGACATAACACCCGTTCGACATAAATTTGTAAATTTTTTGGTAGAAACATTTCCCGGCCGAAGGCCGGTTCCTCTTACAATTACACCTAAATGGCACGAAATGTCCTAATATTCACAAAGAAATGAGGTGAAAGGTTTTAAAATCGCCTATCTAGCCTAATTGGTCGAACTTCTTAAAATCTGAAAACTTTTGAGAATAAACATGAAGGAGAAGGGGGGCCAAAAACATGAAGGAGAAGGGGGGCCAAAAACATGAAGGAGAAGGGGGGCCCAATAAACATGAAGGAGAAGGGGGGCCAAATAAACAGAGAAGGGGGGCCAAATAAACATGAAGGGGGGGGGGCCAATAAACATGAAGGAGAAGGGGGGCCAAAACATGAAGGAGAAGGGGGGCCAAAACATGAAGGAGAAGGGGGGGGAGCCAAATAAACATGAAGGAGAAGGGGGGCCAATAAACATGAAGGAGAAGGGGGGCCAAATAAACATGAAGGAGAAGGGGGGCCAATAAACATGAAGGAGAAGGGGGGGGAGCCAATAAACATGAAGGAGAAGGGGGGCCAAAACATGAAGGAGAAGGGGGGCCAAAACATGAAGGAGAAGGGGGGCCAAAACATGAAGGAGAAGGGGGCCAAAAACATGAAGGAGAAGGGGGGCCAATAAACATGAAGGAGAAGGGGGGCCAATAAACATGAAGGAGAAGGGGGGCCAAAACATGAAGGAGAAGGGGGCCAAAACATGAAGGAGAAGGGGGGCCAAAACATGAAGGAGAAGGGGGGCCAAAAACATGAGAGGGGGCCCAAATAAACATGAAGGAGAAGGGGGCCAAATAAACATGAAGGAGAAGGGGGGCCAAATAAACATGAAGGAGAAGGGGGCCCAAATAAACATGAAGGAGAAGGGGGGCCAAATAAACATGAAGGAGAAGGGGGGCCAAATAAACATGAAGGAGAAGGGGGGCCAAAAACATAAAATGGCCCATCTCCCTTTAAGTATTCTTGTCTATTATGGTGTACACTTCACATTAAGTTAACCCCTTCTGTACCGACGACGTCTTGCTAATTTTATTCTAGCTATATTTAGCCGATTTTGTGCAGTTTAAGAAGGATCTGTATTAATAAAAAGGGTTAAGTGGGGATAGTTCGAAGCCTGTTAATTACTGGTGTTACGGCTGGATCGGCAATTCATATTCGGGATTCTTGATCGAAGGACAGAAATGGCTTAAGTGACAACGACACGCTCGATTCCAGTCCCAAATACTATATGCTCCAGACAACAAAAGCACCAACGCCCTACAGAGTTATCGTCTACGGTAACGAGGTACCTTAACTCGGCGAAAGTGTACAACAGGGGTAGGCTATGAGGCTAAACTCCCTCAGACATTTATAGGTTACGTTATTACTAAAGAAATGCAATACTCAAGAAACTACGTTAATATTAAGCCTCTAATAATGTAGAATAGAAGCAGGCTAAAGGTATGACAGTGAAATGCTAAATGACAAATGTACACGCCTACTTAAAAGCGCGTGCACTACACTAACTGTCCCCTACTAACATGCACTAGCATGTAGCATACAAGATGTTCATGATCCAGTAGATACCTAATAATACACATGGGAGGAACATAAACAGTAGTCACTTATTATAATAATGAATCTATACTTGGAATAACTAAAAGGTTGCAGGCAACAGTACTGCGCCGGTAGCCTACTACCGCATAGGCTACTTCGCTTCTCTCACTCTGTCTCCCCTCTGAGTCCGTATGCGCCCTACGCAACAGAACTTCGGACACAGCAGCAAAACGACAGTGCAGTTAATTGATACATGAAAGTATTAATAGTGTTGTCTTGTGTGTGAGTAATGTGTATTGTAAAGTGTTATAGATATATACTTAAAGAGAGCTGCAATGCATAGTAAAATAAAGATATATCCCACTCATCATCCCCATGTGTTCTAGCTAGCAGGCCAAGTCACAGGAACAACGAGTCCCAGCACCGAAAGCGAGAACCCAGGAGAAGACTGTAGAGAACACAAGGACAGATAAATTACGTTACTCTACTATACCGGCACTACGAGCGAGCTGTAGTCTCGGGTGCTACACTCGCTCCTGGCTCGGTATGCAAATCAAGGCTAAGTCCTCGTCCCTCTACAGACAACTCCTGGGCATGGTCGGGCTCTTACACATGGCACCAGTCTAGTCACAAATGGGATGATGAGCAGGGCATATAACTCGTGAACATGTAGAACGTTCACCAACTATCCTCATCAAGAAGATCGCTGTTCACATTAACCCCTTAAATCTAATACATGTAAATATATGCTTGTCCTAAGAGTAATACGAGAGGTGAGTGCTGAAACTCCTTTAGGACCTCAAGGGAAGATTATGCATTTAAATAGAGAGAAGAATGAAATGAGAGTAATGTCGTCAGAGAGAAAGAGTGCAACCGTGAGGAGTGGGGAGAGAGAGCAAGGGATGTTAGAATCTCAAAGGTTCTAGGCAACCTGGTCAAGGAACACGCAGCCAACCTCCAGGCAGTGTGCTGTACGACAACATGGGCCCAGCCCAGGCAGGCAACAATGGACTACCA
>CM064503.1:55458163-55510847 GCA_032716605.1 Paralithodes platypus | reverse complement strand
ACTATATAGTACTCATAATGAATATACTATACAGTACTCATAATGAATATATTATACAGTACTCATAATGAATATACTATACAGTACTCATAATGAATATACTATACAGTACTCATAATGAATATATTATACAGTACTCATAATGAATATACTATACAGTACTCATAATGAATATACTATACAGTACTCATAATGAATATACTATACAGTACTCTAATGAATATACTATACAGTACTCATAATGAATATACTATATAGTACTCATAATGAATATACTATACAGTACTCATAATGAATATATTATACAGTACTCATAATGAATATACTATACAGTACTCATAATGAATATACTATACAGTACTCATAATGAATATATTATACAGTACTCATAATGAATATACTATACAGTACTCATAATGAATATACTATACAGTACTCATAATGAATATACTATACAGTACTCATAATGAATATACTATACAGTACTCATAATGAATATACTATACAGTACTCATAATGAATATACTATATAGTACTCATAATGAATATACTATACAGTACTCATAATGAATATACTATACAGTACTCATAATGAATATACTATACAGTACTCATAATGAATATACTATACAGTACTCATAATGAATATACTATACAGTACTCATAATGAATATACTATACAGTACTCATAATGAATATACTATACAGTACTCATAATGAATATACTATACAGTACTCATAATGAATATACTATACAGTACTCATAATGAATATACTATACAGTACTCATAATGAATATACCATACAGTACTCATAATGAATATACTATACAGTACTCATAATGAATATACTATACAGTACTCATAATGAATATACTATACAGTACTCATAATGAATATACCATACAGTACTCATAATGAATATACTATACAGTACTCATAATGAATATACTATACAGTACTCATAATGAATATACTATACAGTACTTATAATGAATATACTATACAGTACTCATAATGAATATACTATACAGTACTCATAATGAATATACTATACAGTACTCATAATGAATATACTATATAGTACTCATAATGAATATACTATACAGTACTCATAATGAATATACTATACAGTACTCATAATGAATATACTATACAGTACTCATAATGAATATACTATATAGTACTCATAATGAATATACTATATAGTACTCATAATGAATATACTATACAGTACTCATAATGAATATACTATACAGTACTCATAATGAATATACTATACAGTACTCATAATGAATATACTATACAGTACTCATAATGAATATACTATATAGTACTCATAATGAATATACTATACAGTACTCATAATGAATATACTATACAGTACTTATAATGAATATACTATACAGTACTTATAATGAATATACTATACAGTACTCATAATGAATATACTATACAGTACTCATAATGAATATACTATACAGTACTCATAATGAATATACTATATAGTACTCATAATGAATATACTATACAGTACTCATAATGAATATACTATACAGTACTCATAATGAATATACTATACAGTACTCATAATGAATATACTATATAGTACTCATAATGAATATACTATATAGTACTCATAATGAATATACTATACAGTACTCATAATGAATATACTATACAGTACTCATAATGAATATACTATATAGTACTCATAATGAATATACTATACAGTACTCATAATGAATATACTATACAGTACTCATAATGAATATACTATACAGTACTCATAATGAATATACTATATAGTACTCATAATGAATATACTATATAGTACTCATAATGAATATACTATACAGTACTCATAATGAATATACTATACAGTACTCATAATGAATATACTATACAGTACTCATAATGAATATACTATATAGTACTCATAATGAATATACTATACAGTACTTATAATGAATATACTATACAGTACTCATAATGAATATACTATACAGTACTCATAATGAATATACTATACAGTACTCATAATGAATATACTATATAGTACTCATAATGAATATACTATACAGTACTCATAATGAATATACTATACAGTACTCATAATGAATATACTATACAGTACTCATAATGAATATACTATACAGTACTCATAATGAATATACTATACAGTACTCATAATGAATATACTATACAGTACTCATAATGAATATACTATACAGTACTTATAATGAATATACTATACAGTACTCATAATGAATATACTATATAGTACTCATAATGAATATACTATACAGTACTCATAATGAATATACTATACAGTACTCATAATGAATATACTATACAGTACTCATAATGAATATACTATATAGTACTCATAATGAATATACTATATAGTACTCATAATGAATATACTATACAGTACTCATAATGAATATACTATACAGTACTTATAATGAATATACTATACAGTACTCATAATGAATATACTATACAGTACTCATAATGAATATACTATACAGTACTCATAATGAATATACTATACAGTACTCATAATGAATATACTATACAGTACTCATAATGAATATACTATACAGTACTCATAATGAATATACCATACAGGACTCATAATGCTAACACATATATATGTAAAATAAGTCTACAAATGCGGACCTGGATGAAAGACTATACAAATAGGCAAGTAATATTGCAAAATTAGATAGACGCAAGTGTATATATATATATATATATACCCGGTATATATATATATATATATATATATATTTTTTTTTTTTTTTTTTTTTTTTTTTTTTTCAGTATATTATATATATTATATACTGTATACAGTATATATAATTATTTATTTATTTTTCAAAGAGAGGGTAAGCAAGAAGTGAAAAATGGAATAGAAAAATAACAAGAAGACATTTATATAATAAGATATTTGTTCCGACCCCGCCTGAGGTAAGGAAAGAAAGTTAGTTAGTTAGGTGAAGGAGGGGTAAGGGTGAAGTTAACGAGCCAAGCAACACCTGTCGTTCCTTCTGCCAGGTAGTGTCGGGGAAAAGCCGTGGTGGTGGTGGTGCTGCGGTGGTCGGTACGTGTTTAGAACCTCATGTATACCATCCCCCTTAAAGGGGAATAGACGTATTTATTTGATCATTTGTATATCTGTATCTTTTATATATACTGTATATATATGTACAGTATATATATGTATATATATATATATATATGTGGAGGTAAAATCACAAATACGTGTGATCAAAATAAATGTGATAAATGTGATAAAAATATGGCAACAGGCAGTAGGCTGGACACTTTTTGTATTTATATGCTAGTTAGCAACTCACATATGATTTAGGACGGGTATTTAAGCCTCTCTCCCCCTGTTTTCTAGGGGCAACCCTGCCTAACGCTTGCAACCCTGATAATAGATCAGAAGGTTAAGCAACGTAGGGTCTGGTCAGTAGTTGGGTGGGTGACCGCACCTGGTACCAGCAACTGCAGCACAGCAGTTGCTGGGTGGGTTTGGCATGTTGTCCTGCTCCAGCAAAGGCAGTAGCTGGTTGGATGTACCAACATTGACCAGCTGTTGCCCTAGGGGTGGGTGAAATTTCCCTGGCTTGCCACCAGGGTTCAAGTAGCCCAGGAGTGTTGAACAAACTCCATTCCCTGTCAGTTCCGTCTCACTCAGACGAAAATGAGTACCTGGATTCATGGTGGCTAAAATGAATTCAGGGGCCTGATTGGTGGCTTCCTACAACCAATCAACACACGAGACTGAGAACTTGGTTAACCCGTCCAGCCCCGGCTAGTTTTGTAATGTTTGTTCACCAGAACCCGGCCGGTTTTCAAAAAATGGTTTTATTCCAGAAACAATAGCGAATGGGTTAGGAATGAAGGAAAAACCACGAAAAACCGCTCAAAAAGCTTAAAGAATGGTCCTACAGAGCCCCCGAAAACGTATTTACAAGAGTAAAAAATTGAAGGCAATTACCCCAAAAAAACAGTTATTGCGCGCTCACGCGCACGCACGTGGACTTTGAGAGTTTTCAACCATCGGCACGGTTGCGTGGGATACGTACACAGTTCCCATACAAATCTGAGCCCTCTTGAGTGGCTACACCTGGGTTACGGTCGGCGCAATTAGGGTGACGCGCCAGGCGCGTCTCTGGGGCTGTGCGTTACATACATCGCCGACGCGTCAGGCGCGTCGCTGGGGCTGTACGGGTTAAGCCACCAGGATTGCTCAGTGGTCATTGGGCAGGCCTTCTCTTGTGTTCGCCTCGTCCCACCCATACGTTAAACTGGGTACCTGGAGTGTAAAATCGGCCTTGGCGTAGGTCGTATCACTAGGGTAAATTTGATTACTTGCCTCACCTTTACTATATACTTCCGTTCCGTCCGTTCCTGTTTTCTTGTATTACCCTGAAGATGTCTTGAGAGAATAGACGAAAGCTTGGTGTTCCATTGTTTCAATTTTCCTAGCGAGTTTTACTACATATATATATATATATATATATATATATATATATATATATATAATTTGTTTTTTTCTCCCTAGACCTCCATCAAGCTAAAAAAAAAAAAAAAGTTCCTCCTTCAAGATAAATTTGTATATTTATCGATAAAAAAAAGTGTTCCGGTCGAAGGCCGGTTCTTCTTAAATTACAGGCTCGATATCGCTCACCAGGGAAAAAATAACACCTAAATAACACCAACAGTCATAAAATTGACAAAGAAATGGGACGAAAGGTCTTAAAATCGCCAATCTAATGAGGCGAACGTCTTAAAATTTTCGAATCAAATGGGCTAAACATGAGGGAAAAGGGGGTTCATGAAAAGTAACTCTCCCCACTTAAAGATATTATGAGACTTGGTCCTTTTAATGTCAAGTTATGTCCCATGTTCGTTGCCATAGTCATCATCTCCCACTGTCACTTCTCTCTCTCTCTCTCTCTCTCTCTCTTTCTCTCTGTAGACTTACAATGAGTTACAAGGAATAGTTAGTGAGAGCGAGAGAGTATGTGTGTAAAAGAAAAAGAAATGTGAGAGAGAGAGAGAGTTACAATGAGTTATAAAGAATTATACAATTAGTGAGAGCGAGAGAGTAGGCCTATGGGAGTAGAAGAAATATAAAAGTAGAATGTAGATACGAGGTGCCGTTGTAAAGACTTATCCCTCAATACTTAATTTTTTTTTTTTTTTCTATGTGATTTAGGGAGGCAAAAGGCAGAATTGCCTATAGCGAGTGCCTCCCCCATAGTTGAAAGAGTGACAGGGCCAAAATCAAGGGACGATCGAGCCAAAATGCCTGGACACACGGAGTTTGAAGCAATTTAAGTCATAGGAAGAAGGAAAGACTGATTCTGGGAGAGAGTTCCAGAGCTCAGCTGTTGAGTAGAAGAAAGTTTGAGAGTAACGTTTCACTCTTGGGTTAGAGAGTTGCACAGAGTAGGGGTGTGATTGAGTTGCAAGACGGGTACCACGTGCCCTACGTAAAGGAGGTGGTATGCACTGGGAAAGCTCTGAGGAACACTGATTGTTATAGTAGCGATAGAATAGCGAGAGAGATGCAACATTGCGGCGGAGAGAGAGAGATTGCAGAGAGTTGGTGAGTGGACGGGAGTTAATGATACGAAAGGCCTTCCTTTCAACTTTGTCTAGGAGAGCAGTGTGAGAGGATCCTCCCCACACATGTGAACAATACTCAATACAAGGATGCACTATGCCCCTGTACAGAGCAAGAAGCTGTGTTGAGGAAAAGAACCCCCTAAGGCAGTTGAGCACACCCAGCTTATGGGAGGCTGCCTTAGCAAGACTGGTAATATGGTCCTTCCAAATGAGAGCAGAATAAAAAGAGACACCAAGAATATTGAGAGAAGATGAAGGGTTGATTTTTGTATTGTTGAAGAATAAGGGATAGTCCGCTGAGAGATCCTGACGGGTAGATAGATGGAGAAATTGGGTTTTGGAAGCATTAAAGGTAACAAGGTTTTCTCTGCCCCAATTGGAGATAGTATTTAGATCAGAATTTAAGAGTTCTATGGCTTCATTACGTTTGTCGTTAAGGGATTGCTGGCTGGGGCGTTCTGAAAAACTAATGTAGTAGTGTAAGGTTGAGTCGTCTGCGTATGAATGGATGGGAAGTAAGGTACAGTTAAGGAGATCATTTATAAAAATTAGAAAGAGAATATGAGATAGGACAGAGCCCTGAGGAACACCAGAGTTTATAGGGTGAGGAAGTGAACAATGGCCATCCACAACCGCGGCTATGGAACGGCCGGAAAGGAAATTAGAGACAAAGGCACAGATGGAGGGATAGAAACCAAAGGAGAGTAGTTTAGAAATTAAAGATTTGTGCCAGACTCTATCGAAAGCTTTCGATATGTCTAGTGCAATAGAAAAAGTCTCACCGAAGTCCCGAAAGGAGGATGACCAAGAATTAGTAAGATATGAAAGAAGATCACCAGTAGAGCGACCCTTAAGGAAGCCATTCTGGCAATCTGAGAGCAGATTATGAGAAGAGAAATGCTTAAGAAATTTGGAAGCAAGAATAGTTTCAAAAACTTTAGAAAGACAAGAGATAAGAGCAATTGGACGGTAGTTGGAAGGTTGAGAGCGGTCACCCTTCTTTGGGACAGGTTGAATGTGAGCAAACTTCCACATGAAGGGAAGACGTTAGAGGATAGACAGAGACGAAAGAGTTTGCCTAGGCAGGGAGTCAGCACGGAAGCACAGTTTTTGAGAACAACAGGAGGAATACCGTCCGGACCGTACGCCTTATTAGTGTTACGCCCAGAGAGGGTAGAAAGTACATCTTTAGAAGAGATTAGGATATTAGGCATAAGTAAGAGAGAGGAGGGTGGGGAGGGAGGAATAGCACCGGAATCATCCAAGGTGGAGTTTCTAGCAAAAGTTTGAGCGAAGAGTTTAGCTTTGTCAGAGGAAGAATTGATGGTTGTACCATCAGAGTGGGAAAGGGGAGGGAAAGACGAGGAAGAGAAATTGTTGGAGAGGTTTTTGGCTAGATGCCAGAAAGCTTGGGAAGAGCTAGAATTGGATAGTTCAGTGCATTTATTATTGATGAAAGTGTGTTTGGCAAGTCGAAGAACAGATTTGGCTTGATTCCGGGCAGAAACATAGGAAGAATGAGAGTCTTGAGTTTTAAGGCGACGGTACCGTTTGAATGCTTCCTCCTTATTGCGGACAGCAGTAGAACAGGCATGAGTAAACCAAGATTTTTTAGCATTAGTCTGTGAGAAAGAGAATGGAATATATGCTTCCATGCCCGATATGATTACCTCGGTAATGCGTTCAGCACTCTCCGAGGGTCCCCGGCCACGGAAGCAGAAATCATTCCATGGGAAATCAAAGAAGTACTGCCGGAGAGCCTCCCAGTCGGCAGCGCCAAAGTGCCACAAGCGCCGCCGGCTAGGAGGATCGGGTGGCCGTACTGGAGAGATAGGACAGGTGACAGAGATAAGTTTATGGTCGGAGGAGCCCAAAGGAGAGAAAAGATCGACAGTATAAGAAGAAGGGTTAGAAGTTAGAAACAAGTCAAGAATGTTGGGCCGATCTCCGATGTGATCCGGGATACGGGTGGGTTGCTGAACTAACTGCTCTAGGTCATTTATGATAGAAAAGACGTAGGCTTGTTCACCAGGTGGATCAGTAGTGTGAGAGGAGAGCCATTGGCGGTGGTGAACGTTGAAATCTCCTAAAATGGAGATTTCTGAGAAAGGAGAAATGGATAGAATGTGTTCCACTTTAGAGTTTAGATAGTCAAAGAATTTGGGAAAGTTGGTAGCATTAGGGGAAAGATAGACAGCACAGAAATATTTAGTAAGAGAATGACAGGAAAGTTGAGAATTCAGAGGAGTCTAAATCGTGAACACGAGAGCAAGTGAGTTTGTTGTGCACATATGCACAACATCCGCCTTTGGCTTTGAAACTAGGATAGAAAAAGTAGGAGGATACAGAGAAGGGGCTGCTGGATGTTGCTACAGACACCTGAGTTTCGGTGAGGAAGAGAAGATCAGGTTTGTAGGAGGAGAGATGGTGTTCAACAGAGTGAAAGTTCAAGGAAAGTCCGCGAATGTTGAATCTGATCTGATCTGTGTGTGCGAGTTCGTGTTTATACGTACAGTTGCTCACATAAATGGTGTTCCTCTCCGTGATCTTATATACTGTATATTAATATAATACACATGACTGAATTACGAATGTAGTTTCTTAGGCAGTGGTTAAGGGGAGATTTTCACCTAAGAGTTTTTTTTCTGGACCCCCTTCTCCCTTGTGTAAAGCTCCATTAGTTTTGATATTTTAAGACGTTTCACCCCATTAGTTTGGCTATTTTATGACCTTTCACCCCATTTCTGTCAATAGTAAGATCTTCCGTGCCATTTAGGTGTCGACATTTTCCTGGCGAGCAAGAGCGAGCCTGTAATGAAGGAGGAAGAGAAACCACACTCGTAATTCATAATATTTTTACTTTTATACATAAGATCACGACGAGAAGAAGAATGTATGTGGGCAACTGTACATGGTAAAAGCCAGCTCGGTCCATAACTCCCAACCCGGGTATTGTATAGTGCCGCCGAATTGACCCGCTAACACACTCAAGGGAAATTGGTCACATAAATCGATTTTAGGAGTATAGTTGGTTGTTGGAAGGAACATAATAATTGTGTCTGTTAGTATGCCCGGAGAGAGAGTGAGTGAGTGAGTGAGTGAGTAAGAGAGAGTGTGAGTGAGAGTTGTGATGGTAGCGCCGAATTAACCAGAAACAGCCTCACGAAAATTGGCCACATCTTTTGTCATTACACCCAGAGAGAGAGGGTACGAGTGTGTGTGTGTGTGTGTGCGTGTGTGTTTTTATGTAAAGTGCATGTTTGTTTGTGTAGTTTGTTTTAGTATATATACAGTATGTGTGTGTGTGTGTGTGTGCTATGATGGTAGCGCCGAATTCACCACTAAAAGAAACTCACCCAGATGCCTGCTTTTGATATAGTGTGTGTGTGTGTGTGTACTTACTCTAGTTGTATTGCGGGAGTGAGCATGCTCGTTATTTCTCGCCTCCTATATGTGTAGGTGTTATATGTATCGTTGGAATGGCTGTGGATGTGTGTGTAGTCTGTATTTTTAGCCAATTGGCGACATCGGAAACGAAGGCTTAGGGTGGATCTGTATGGTACCATTCTCACTATAGACGGTACCGTCTCGCCCGAAGGCTTAGGTAGCCATCAGCTTAGGTGAACCATATGATACCCATCTCGCCTTGTACCATGTGTTTGACTGTGTGTGTATGTGTAAATTGGGCTCACCTTGTCGCTGCCATTTAATCTCTCCCTTCTACCCAGACGTTCACTTTTGATATACCGTGTGTGTGTGTGTGTGTGTGTTAGTGTGTGTGTGTGTGTGTGTGTTTGTTTGTGAATGTGTGTGTGTGTAAATTAGGCGCATCTTGTCGCTGCCATTAAATCTCTCCCCTCTATCCAGACGTTCACATTTGATATACCGTGTGTGTGTGTGTGCGTATGTGTGTGTAACTGTGTGTGTGATCTTCTTTCGAGATAGATTTGTAAATTTTTCGGTAGTAAAATGCCGGGAAATGCAACATGGCGTCTGTAAAAAAAAAAAAAAAAAAAAATCCTCTGTTCTTTTATTGGTGTCGTCTAGTACTTGCCGTGTGTGTGTTTTTACATATGCAGACTCCGCCCACTGCTGAGGGTGTGGGCTGGATTATAGGGGCAGACCGTGTAATTATTATATTATCTCTCCTGGTTAAGTTCAGAGATAACCTGACACAGATTATTCATTAGATCTTTTACACTCCCATCATGAGGTATGCGTGTGGAGTTCATCATGAGGTATGCGTGTGGAGTTCATCATGAGGTATGCGTGTGGAGTTCATCATGAGGTATGCGTGTGGAGTTCATCATGAGGTATGCGTGTGGAGTTCATCATGAGGTATGCGTGTGGAGTTCATCATGAGGTATGCGTGTGGAGTTCATCATGAGGTATGCGTGTGGAGTTCATCATGAGGTATGCGTGTGGAGTTCATCATGAGGTATGCGTGTGGAGTTCATCATGAGGTATGCGTGTGGAGTTCATCATGAGGTATGCGTGTGGAGTTCATCATGAGGTATGCGTGTGGAGTTCATCATGAGGTATGCGTGTGGAGTTCATCATGAGGTATGCGTGTGGAGTTCATCATGAGGTATGCGTGTGGAGTTCATCATGAGGTATGCGTGTGGAGTTCATCATGAGGTATGCGTGTGGAGTTCATCATGAGGTATGCGTGTGGAGTTCATCATGAGGTATGCGTGTGGAGTTCATCATGAGGTATGCGTGTGGAGTTCATTATTAATACGAGTAAACCGTGTGGATATTCCGGAGATTTAGGAATTCCGTCGACAAAAGGTAAAAGGTGTTCTTAGATGATATGGCCACGTGAATATAATGGCTGAAGGAAGTTAGTTAGTTAAAATAGAACTTCAGAGGCTATCAACCCATCTGGATTAGTAAGCCAGCACACTGTAAGTCAAGAATAACGTCAGGACTGGAGCCCCTTTTCGAGAACTCCAGTCCCTTGTGAAGAAAGGATGGTCAAAGGGATTTATATGTAATTGTATTTGAGGATATGAAACTCACATCCGTATTCTTAGACGTGTGGTGTCATCCATCCCATAATGAACGAAGATATTAGAACTGAGTGTTAACTGAGAGATATTGAAATCTCCCAAGTTTTAAAAGTTACGATTTATCTCGTCTTATTTCGTTCATTAAGAAGTATGGCTTCACTGTGGGAAGGTTTAGGGAAGGTTTTTAGTTTGTTCCCTAGACCTCCATCAAGCATAAAAAACACCCCCTAGACAAGATAAATATGTAAATTTTTCGGTAAAACATTTTCTCGGCCGAATGCCGGTTCCTTTTAAAATACTGGCTCGTTATCGCTCGCCAGGAAAAATCGACACCTAAATGGCACGAAAGGTCTTAAAATTGACAGAAAAGGGGCGAAAGTTCTTAAATTTTCCAAACTAATGGATGGGCCGAACGTCATAAAATCTGAAAACTAATGGGACTAATCATGAGGAAGAAAGGGGGCCAGCAAAACAACCCATGGCCCCTTAAGAATACGGCTGTAAGTGCAAAGCCAATAATATGACATGGTACGTACCTTACCTCAGTGTGTGTCAAAGCATGGACAAGGGCTCCACACCTAAATGACACGAAAAGTCTTGATATTGACATAGAAATGGGACGAAAGGTCTTAAAATAGCCAACATTAAGGTACCGAACGTCTTAGCATCAATAAAGGAATATGCTAAACATGAGGGAGAAGGTGGTCCATAACAAGCGACTAACTCTCCATTAACCGCTTCATTACCGGTCACGTGTTTTACAAGGTGTCCTGGTAAGTATTAGACGATTTTATTCAGCTTACGAAGGATGTTTAACTTTTAAAAGGCTACAAACTATCTCAATTAATCCTTTGTGCTACCATATATTCTTCCTAAGCTTCATAAAAGCGTCTAAATGTAACTAAATTAAATACAAAAGACCTCACCGGTACAGAAGAGCTTAAAAGTTTTGAAAGGTCGTCTTAAACTCGGAGGTTTATAAACTATGATTTCCGTATATATTATTCCGACTCCAATCTTTGTGATGCATCTTTGTCTTCGTGTTTTCTCCCACCAGACAATTATATTCAGCTTAGGGGAAAGGAAGTAGTTTTTCTAGACCCCCTTCTCCCTCATGTTTATTCCCATTAGATTTTAGATATTAAGACTTTCTCCCCATTTGTGTGTTGATTTTAAGACCTTTCGCTCCATTCCTTGTCAATATTAAGACATTTCGTGCCAAAATACGTGAACAAAGATGGACCAGAAAAACGACTCATCTCCCCTTAAAGAAATACGAACCCTGGAGTCTATAATTACCGCTCATCCCCTGTCGGCGCTAGTTCGATCAGTGTCTGTCCAGCCAGGTCTCTGTTTTTGTCTATGCATCCTGGATAAGACCAAATTGCACTTGTGGTATTACGGCGTAGCGTAGTGTCAGATTTATCATAAACCATCTCCAGTTGTCCATGTTATTTGTATTTGTTTTCCTATGTAGATGAGGGAGACAAAAGGCAAAGCTGCCTGTGACAAGTGCCCCCCACCCCTCCCCCCATAGTTGAAAGGGTGAATTTTGTTTGTGTATTTATTTATTTATGTATTTTTGGCAGAAAGAAGTGTGATATGCTTGTTTATTGTAGTGAAGTAGATAGCAGGAGGAGTTGTTTGTGAGAGCTAGCTGGATCACTCTGTGTAGGTGAGGCACAAACAGAAACAGTAAGGAAAGCCAGACAATTGAAACAGGAATTCCAGCAATTCCTTATCAAATCCCTATTGGCCTCTCCTGGGTATTGCCTTCTTCGATTAGATGTACTGTATATATCCAATAGGTTGGACTATAATACACTGGGTTAGGTTAGGTTAGATACTCTACATTGACCTTTATACGGTACCGGTATATATGTATACATTTACATTCACAAATTTATAGACCAAATGCTCCACACGAAGTGCGGCTCCTGTCTCATGTCCCAATAGCGGCGTTCCAGGCAGCCCTGTTCAGAGTTGCCTCACTTGTATTGTTCTTTAATTAAAGATCAGACTGTAAAGTCTGACCCCTCGTCTTTCTTGGTCTACCCCTTGGTGCAGCTCCCTCCATGTTCACGGACTTACATCTTTTCACCCAGCTTTGTTCATCCATCCTCTCCACATGTCCAAACCATCCAAGCCTGCTAGTACGCATCTCATCACTAATACTCTTGATACCTAACTGTTTCATTAGCATTTCACTAGGTATCCTATCTTGCAGTTTGGCACCACAAATCCATCTCGCCATTCTCATATAATTGCGTTCCATTCTGATAATGTAATTTGTAGCATTAATCAGAAGTGGGTTGCACAAATGTACCCTCCCAGCCCAGTATATATGTAGTACCGGTAGTTGTTATGTTAAAGGGAAGTTTTTTGTTTGTTCCCTAGACCTCCATCAAGCTTAAAATTACACCCCCTAGACCCCCTTTCAATATAAATTTGTAAATTTTTCGGTAGAAAAATGTCCCGGCCAAAGGCCCCTTTCTCTTAAATTAAAGGCTCGCTATCTTTCGCCAGAAAAATCGACACGTAATTGGCATGAAATGTCTTAAAATTGACATAAATGGGGCGAAAGTTCTTAAAATTGCCTAACTAATGGGGCGAACGTATTAACATTTGGAAACTAATGGAGCTAAACATAACGGAGAAGGACATCTAGAAACATAACGGAGAAGGGCATCTAGAAACATAACGGAGAAGGGCATCTAGAAACATAACGGAGAAGGGCATCTAGAAACATAACGGAGAAGGGCATCTAGAAACATAACGGAGAAGGACATCTAGAAACATAACGGAGAAGGGCATCTAGAAACATAACGGAGAAGGGCATCTAGAAACATAACGGAGAAGGGCATCTAGAAACATAACGGAGAAGGGCATCTAGAACATAACGGAGAAGGACATCTAGAAACATAACGGAGAAGGGCATCTAGAAACATAACGGAGAAGGCATCTAGAAACATAACGGAGAAGGAATCTAGAAACCATAACGGAGAAGAGCATCTAGAAACATACGGAGAAGGGCATCTAGAAACATAACGGAGAAGGGCATCTAGAAACATAACGGAGAAGGACATCTAGAAACATAACGGAGAAGAGCATCTAGAAACATAACGGAGAAGGGCATCTAGAAACATAACGGAGAAGGGCATCTAGAAACATAACGGAGAAGGACATCTAGAAACATAACGGAGAAGAGCATCTAGAAACATAACGGAGAAGGGCATCTAGAAACATAACGGAGAAGGACATCTAGAAACATAACGGAGAAGAGCATCTAGAAACATAACGGAGAAGGGCATCTAGAAACATAAGGGAGAAGGGCATCTAGAAACATAACGGAGAAGGACATCTAGAAACATAACGGAGAAGAGCATCTAGAAAAGCGACTCATCTCTTAATGCGCTTTATTGACCACTATACGGTTTAAATGTGATAATATGTAGCAGTGGTCAGAAATAGGTTGCACAAAAGTACCCTCCCAGCCCAGTATGTATGTCGTTGTTGTTACGTTAAAGGTGAGAAGTAAATGCTCCTCCGCCCTCTCCAGTAAAAGGTGAGAAGTAAATGCTCCTCCGCCCTCTCCAGTAAAAGGTGAGAAGTAATTGCTCCTCCGCCCTCTCCAGTAAAAGTATCAGCCTTAGTTTGTTCAGGGGTTACCCCATCCAACTGTTGGCTGCTCGATCCACGCCACTCTCTGTCTTGTAGGGGTGATCTTTTAACTTGACGGTATTTGTAGTGAGCAGCACGTACAGTCGGCCAAAAAAAGGTGATGTCTCGGCACCAAGTATATATTTTGATCAATAATTGGGTATCTGCAATATCTAAACATGATATATTGATTACGAGTGAGATATACAAACATATTCCTACACTTACCTACCCTATTCAACATCTGACAGACATTAATACAATACAGAGCGACCCAAACTTAATGACAGATGAGACATGACTTATTAGGCCGACTGTACTGTACTAGCGGCGACAAAAGTTTCGTCGCCTGCTGCCCTGCCTAACTGCTCTAACCCCTTCTCTCCCCCATCACCCTACACCCTCACAACCACACCCCATAGTCTGCCATCTGGTGTTAGAATTATGCATGTTTTGCACACCTAACATCATCGAGCCCATGCATATCGTGGGTCAGGGTGAGGCAGGAGAGGTAATGGACTTTTAGCCGTCGACTGTACACCAACGTGTGTCGAAGTTATTCATATACGGGGGGGGGGGGGGGGGGGTGTTTACCTACACTCTCACACACACATGTGAAAAGAGTTGAAATTAACACAGATATATGAAAAATATAGAGAGACAGTCAAACACCCACCCCAAGGCAAAATAGAGAGGCGGATGGACTTCATCAGGCCACAGCCATCCGCCGTAATCGGTTTTTTGTTATAACTGTGGCAAACCGGCTATCTCTATAATACCTGGTGTAGAGTGTTTGCCCTAAACGAAAAAGTAGTATAGTACTAATGAAATAGTCAAAATCAGGGGGTTGACAAATTCGGGAAGTCAATTTTGTAGTCAGAAGTAGAGTAGACAAAATCAGTTAGTTCAAATTGGGGAAGTCATATTTTGTTGTCGGATATCGAAGAAGAAATCCATTAATTACTTCAAAAAGTATTGAAACATATTTAGCATGAGATAAAGTGAGGTTGAGCTCTGGGAGGCAGGGGACGCTCAACCCCCACTCTGACAGGATCAGCCCATCTCCTTGCACACAAAACAGTGGTTTAATTCTCTCTCTCTCTCTCTCTCTCTCTCTCTCTCTCTCTCTCTCTCTCTCTCTCTCTCTCTCTCTCTCTCTCTCTCTCTCTCCGTCTCGTCTCTCTCTCTCGCTCTCTCTCTCTCTCTATCTCTCTCTCTCTCTCTCTCTCTCTCTCTCTCTCTCTCTCTCTCTCTCTCTCTCTCTCTCTCTCTCTGTGTGAATTATTTTAAGGTAGACTTTGATAATATCCGTGAACTTTCTACTCTCAGCCATTAGTCACGACCAAGCCACGAGTTACAAGGCTTCTACATTGTTACATATTCATACAAAGGTTCCTCTCGTGTTGGCTGGGTAGGGGGAGGTAAGCGCTTTTCCCGGACTCCCTTCTCCCTCATGTTTAGCAAGATTTTAAGACGTTGTTTCCACTAGTTTGGCGATTTTGAGACTTTTCGGCCCCATTTCTTTGTCAATATTAAGACCTTTTATGCCATTTAGGTCTTCTTCCTGGCGAGCGAAAGCGAGCCTGTGATTTTAAAAGAAACCGGCCGAATAGCATTTTTCTACCGAAAAATTTACAAATCTATCTTGAAAGGGAGTCTAGGAGGTGTTTATTAAGCTTGATGGAGAACTATGGAGGAAACTCAAAAATAGAATAATAAGTAAATATATAGACCAAAAAATTAGCACTACCCCCTTAATATATTGTACATTATATAAACATCTTGTGTTCTCTAATATATTGTATATTATATAAATATCTTATAAGAACATAAGAAAATGGGAGTATGCAGAAAGCCGATTGGCCCACACAAGGCAGATCCCTCTCACACCCAACCCTAATTATAAGCCCAGCTTACCAACACCATAAGGACCGACCTCACCAAAACGGTCAGAGGTCAGAACACGGGGTCTACATTATATAAACATCATGTTGTGTTCTCTAATATATTGTACATGACAACACTTTCGGCTCCTACTACATTATATAAACATCATCTTGTGTTCTCTAATATACTGTACATGACAACACTTTCAGCTTCTACTACATTATATAAACATCATCTTGTGTTCTCTAATATATTGTACATGACAACACTTTCAGCTTCTACTACATTATATAAACATCATCTTGTGTTCTCTAATATATTGCACATGCCAACACTTTCAGCTTCTACTACATTATATAAACATCATCTTGTGTTCTCTAATATGTACATGACAACACTTTCAGCTTCTACTACATTATATAAACATCATCTTGTGTTCTCTAATATACTGTACATGACAACACTTTCAGCTTCTACTACATTATATAAACATCATCTTGTGTTCTCTAATATATTGTACATGACAACACTTTCAGCTTCTACTACATTATATAAACATCATCTTGTGTTCTCTAATATACTGTACATGACAACACTTTCAGCTTCTACTACATTATATAAACATCATCTTGTGTTCTCTAATATATTGTACATGACAACACTTTCGGCTTCTACTACATTATATAAACATCATCTTGTGTTCTCTAATATATTGTACATGACAACACTTTCAGCTCCTACTACATTATATAAACATCATCTTGTGTTCTCTAATATACTGTACATGACAACACTTTCAGCTCCTACTACATTATATAAACATCATCTTGTGTTCTCTAATATATTGTACATGACAACACTTTCGGCTTCTACTACATTATATAAACATCATCTTGTGTTCTCTAATATACTGTACATGACAACACTTTCGGCTCCTACTACATTATATAAACATCATCTTGTGTTCTCTAATATATTGTACATGACAACACTTTCGGCTTCTACTACATTATATAAACATCATCTTGTGTTCTCTAATATATTGTACATGACAACACTTTCGGCTTCTACTACATTATATAAACATCATCTTGTGTTCTCTAATATACTGTACATGACAACACTTTCAGCTTCTACTACATTATATAAACATCATCTTGTGTTCTCTAATATATTGTACATGACAACACTTTCAGCTTCTACTACATTATATAAACATCATCTTGTGTTCTCTAATATATTGTACATGACAACACTTTCGGCTTCTACTACATTATATAAACATCATCTTGTGTTCTCTAATATATTGTACATGACAACACTTTCAGCTCCTACTACATTATATAAACATCATCTTGTGTTCTCTAATATATTGTACATGACAACACTTTCGGCTTCTACTACATTATATAAACATCATCTTGTGTTCTCTAATATATTGTACATGACAACACTTTCGGCTTCTACTACATTATATAAACAACATCTTGTGTTCTCTAATATATTGTACATGACAACACTTTCGGCTTCTACTACATTATATAAACAACATCTTGTGTTCTCTAATATATTGTACATGACAACACTTTCGGCTTCTACTACATTATATAACAACATCTTGTGTTCTCTTATATATTGTACATGACAACACTTTCGGCTTCTACTACATTATATATAAACATCATCTTGTGTTCTCTAATATATTGTACATGACAACACTTTCGGCTTCTACTACATTATATAAACACATCTTGTGTTCTCTAATATATTGTACATGACAACACTTTCGGCTTCTACTACATTATATACACAACATCTTGTGTTCTCTAATATATTGTACATGACAACACTTTCGGCTTCTACTACATTATATAAAACATCTTGTGTTCTCTAATATATTGTACATGACAACACTTCGGCTTCTACTACATTATATAAACAAATCTTGTGTTCTCTAATATATTGTACATGACAACACTTTCGGCTTCTACTACATTATATAAACAACATCTTGTGTTCTCTAATATATTGTACATGACAACACTATCGGCTTCTACTACATTATATAAACAACATCTTGTGTTCTCTAATATATTGTACATGCCAACACTTTCGGCTTCTACTACATTATATAAAACAACATCTTGTGTTCTCTAATATATTGTACATGACAACACTTTCGGCTTCTACTACATTATATAAACATCATCTTGTGTTCTCTAATCTATTGTACATGACAACACTTTCGGCTTCTACTACATTATATAAACATCATCTTGTGTTCTCTAATATATTGTACATGAGAACACATGCGGCTTCTACTACATAATATAAAAACATCTTGTGTTCTCTAATATATTGTACATGACAACACTTTCGGCTTCTACTACATTATATAAACATCATCTTGTGTTCTCTAATATATTGTACATGACAACACTTTCGGCTTCTACTACATTATATAAACATCATCTTGTGTTCTCTAATATATTGTACATGACAACACTTTCGGCTTCTACTACATTATATAAACAACATCTTGTGTTCTCTAATATATTGTACATGACAACACTTTCGGCTTCTACTACATTATATAAACAACATCTTGTGTTCTCTAATATATTGTACATGACAACACTTTCGGCTTCTACTACATTATATAAACAACATCTTGTGTTCTCTAATATATTGTACATGACAACACTTTCGGCTTCTACTACATTATATAAACATCATCTTGTGTTCTCTAATATATTGTACATGACAAACACTTTCGGCTTCTACTACATATATAAACAAAATCTTGTGTTCTCTAATATATTGTACATGACAACAGTCTCGGCTTCTACTACATTATATAAACAACATCTTGTGTTCTCTAATATATTGTACATGACAACACTTTCGGCTTCTACTACATTATATAAACATCATCTTGTGTTCTCTAATATATTGTACATGACAACACTTTCGGCTTCTACTACATTATATAAACAACATCTTGTGTTCTCTAATATATTGTACATGACAAACACTTTCGGCTTCTACTACATTATATAAACAACATCTTGTGTTCTCTAATATATTGTACATGACAACACTTTCGGCTTCTACTACATTATATAAACATCTTAAATATGTTCTCTAATATATTGTACATTATTTGTATATAAGGTTCTTCTTACAACACACAATAGTTCATAATTTCTTGTTATATAATACTGAGAGTATACAGGTACAGTCAACTCGTATAATTCAGTCTTAGAATATTGTTTAGGCTTATGAAAAGCTTAACAGTTAATGTATAAAATATATGTGCACTGTATAATATGGAAAAGATATGAATTAAGAAATGTATAAGCAATACAGTTTCCTACAGCAATCTGAAAAATTATAATTGCATAACTAAATTGCCCGAGACTGCGGATTACACGAGTTGACTGTACCTCATCGACACCTAAATGTCACAGTCTTAATAATGACATAAAAAGGGCGAAAGGTTTTAAAATCGACAAACTAATGGGCTGAACGTCTTAAAATCTGAAAACTAAAGGGGCTAAGCATGAGGGAGAAGTGTCCAGAAAAACAGACCCATCTCTCCTTAACTTATCTTATAAACGAAAAATCCTTGTTGGCCGATTATTTTTAACGAATACAGGAAAAGTCGGTACAATTTAAGGGAGATGGATCGTTTTTCTAGATCCCCTTCTCCCTCATGTTTAGCCCCATTAGTTTTGATATTTTAAGACGTTTGCCCCACTAGTTTGTCTATTTTAAGACCTTACGCCCCATTTCCTTGTCAATATTAAGACCTTTCGTGCTATTTACGTGTCGATTTTTTTCCTGGCGAACGATAGTGAGCTAGTGATATTCGGAGGATTTATTTAGATCGTATTTATCACTTTTGAGTCCTAGAGGTTGATTATAAACTAAAGAAATTGGTCTAATGATAACCAGGATATGATGAACATTACGTAATGGTGGTGAAGGAGTTAACCCATTGAATATCAGCAACGTGTTATATTTTATTCTAGCTATATTTAGACGATATTATGCAGTTTGGGAAGGATCTGTGGTAGTTAAAAGGGTTGGTTGAGATCGTTTGAAGCCTTATTATTGCTAAAGGTCCTTCCTGAGCTGAATACAATCGTCTGACAGTTGCCAGAATATGATGAAAAGGACGTCCCTGGTACTGAATGGGTTAAGCTAGTAGCCTAATGCTGTTAAATATCGATGCCTATACCTACAACTTCCTAATCACCTGAAAAATCGCAAGTGAGCAATTAATAGAAGAAAAAGAAAAAAGAAAGAAACCATGCTATCGCTCGCCAGGAAAAATTGACACCTAAATGGCAAGATTTGTTTTAATATTGACTAAGAAATTAGGAGATAGGTCTCCAAATCGCCAAACTAACGGAACGAACATCTTAGAATCTCAAAGCTAATATGCTAAACATTAGGGAGAAGGGGGGGGGATTAACTGCCCCTTAAATAAACAAAAATATGTAGAAATTATAAAGCCATGCATAACACGGTCGAATGGTACCTGCGACTGACCAGCCACCTCCTGATAGATGAGGTGCGGGTTAGCTTGAAGAGGCCGTGGTATGAGACGAATGTCCCCATCATCGTGCACCGCATCCCCCAAGACTTCTGGGCCATAGGCCCGGTGCCTATGAGAACCGCCAAGTTTTTCGATGATGACCTCCTGGAGTGCCTACAGTATAGCGACCCCGAGGAAACGCTGCAGATCAAGTGGTTGATTTGCGGGTTCGTCTGGGGCAAGGTGAAGCTATAGCTAGGGGATTTCCTGAGGTGCGGACATATATTCTTCAAGGTCCCGACGATGAAAGGGGAGTTGGAGCTCTTCCTCACTTGTCAGGACCCAGAAAAATGGGACAAATCGCCGCCGATGGGTAGGGATGTGGAGGACGAGGTTCAGGTCCCCGTCTGCTAGAAGGACACGGCTCTGGAGAGAATGCCTCCTGCAGCAATACACTGGTAAATCACCGTGAAGACTTATCCGTTGGTCCCTCACGAGGTGAGGGTGAACTTCAAGGTCCCCAGGTTCAAGTCCTGCTGCTTCCCCTTCAGGCTGGAGAAGAACATTCCCATAGTTAAACACAACATCCCCATGAAAGAATGGCGTTCCCCCGAGGGGTTCTTGACCAAGTAGAAGTTGGAGTAGACTGCCAGATTCTCGGACTCTTAGCTCATGAAGGGAATACAGAAGTAGGACCCTGAGGCTGGCCTGTAGATCAAGTTCCTGAGGCACGGGATGACGCTAGCGAAGATGAGTATCTAGTCTGACGTCTTCAGGGAACGTGTATCAACCGGATACCGAAAGACAGTCTTCGAAAATGGTGGTGTGTGGGATGTCTTCCTCAAATTGGAGCAGGGGGATGAGAGCACACTGATGGACAAGGGGGACGAAACAAATACACCAATTCACAAGGGGGACGAAACAAATACACCAATTCACAAGGGGGACGAAACAAATACACCTATTCACAAGGGGGATGAAACAAATACACCGATTCACAAGGGAGACCAAACAAATACACTGATTCACAAGGGGGACAAAACAAATACACCGATTCACAAGGGGGACGAAACAAATACACTGATTAACAAGGGGGACAAAACAAATACACCGATTCACAAGGGGGACGAAACAAATACACCGATTCACAAGGGGGACGAAACAAATACACCGATTCACAAGGGGGACGAAACAAATACACAGATTCACAAGGGGGACAAAACAAATACACTGATTCACAAGGGGGACGAAACAAATACACCAATTCACAAGGGCGACGAAACAAATACACCGATTCACAAGTGGGACAAAAAAAATACACCTCTAATCAATGAGGAGATTAAGGAGCAGGCACCTAGGTAAGCAGATCTGTGACGCCATATGCGACGCAAGCACGAACGAGGATAGTTGCAAGGTAGGTGCAGGCAAAGATACCGCTACCAAGTGTCCCACCGATAATGCTCTGGACCAAGACCCTGAATCTCCGTCAGGTGAACATGGATAGACAAAGTCCGCCCAAGGGAATGAGGAGGATTTGTCTGAGGTCAAGGCGGTACCCTCAAAGCCAGATGACGAAGAAAACGGAACCAAGGATGATAAAAATGGCATGACCAAGCCAATTTTGATCGTCTTGGCCATTGTAGCCATTATGGCGGCTTGTGTTCTAGGGGTGTACTACTGCATAACGCGAATGGAAAACTGCTGCAAAATAGAACCTACGATCACAAGCTGGAGATCTTGGTTGGCGCTGAAGATCCGCACAGGTTGAAAAATGTACAGTCGGCCTAATAAGTGATGTCTCGGTTCCAAGTATATTTTGATCAATAATCAACTCTGCATAGCATATTAGTTTTGATATCTTAAGACCGTCATTCCATTAGTTTGGCGATTTTCAGACCTTTTGCCCATTTCTTTGTCGTTATTAAAACTTTTCGTGCCATTTAGGTGTCAATTTTTTCCTGGCGAGCGTTAGCGAGTGTAATTTTTGAGGGAACCGGCCTTTGGCCGCGACATTTTTTTACTGAAAAATTTATAAATTTATCTTGACAGGGGATCTAGGGGGTGTTTCTTTAAGCTTGGTGGAGGTCTAGTGAAGAAACTCAAAAATAAATAAATAAATGACTACATATAGACAAACACTACCCCCTTAATACCGTCTCCGTCATGTGGCTGTTATTCCTTCAGTCAAGTATTCACAGGATTTGTTTATCTTCTCAGTATATAGTAGTTTAAGGGGAGATGGTCTGGTTTTTTGGCCCCCTTCTCCCTCATGTTTAGCCCCATTAGTTTGTCGATTTTAAGACCTTCCGCCCCATTTCCTTGTCAATATTAAGACCTTTCGTGCTATTTAGGCGTCGATGTTTTTTTTCTTCTGGCGAACGAAAGTAAGCCTGAAAGTTTGAAAGCCGGGGGAGATTTTTCTACCGAAAAATTTACAAATTAATCTAGAAGGGGGTCTAATTTTTTTTTTTTTTTTTTTTTTTTTTGTGATTGAGGTCTAGGGAGGAAACTAGAAAAAAAAAATTATACATGAAACAAACAAATCTGGGACAGTTGTTATAGGCAGCTTTGCCTTTTGTCTCCTTCATGCACATAATAATATAATTCGAATATACCAAATGTATTTAATTCCCTATCAACAGTTAGAATAGAAAGGTTACTCTCAATCTTTCTTCTATTCAATAGCTGAGCTCTGGAACTCTTTCCCAGAATCAGTCTTTCCCTCTTCCTATGACTTAAATTGCTTCAAACTCTGTGTGTCCAGGCATTTTGGCTCGAACTTCCCTTCATTTTGGCCTTGTCACTCTTTCAACTCTGGGGGAGGCACTCGATACAGGCAGTTCTGCCTTTTGTCTTCCTCACACACACAAAAAAATACATAAAAAATACATACATACATACATACCGGTACATACATACATACAAGTTTGAAGACGGTGTTGACAGCCTGCAATATATTCACACCAACAACAACAACAATAATTAGGATCACAATAAAAAGCCACATTCCAATTATTGACAATGTTTTACTATAAAAATATAGTGTTTATATAAAACTATTTATAAATGACTAGTAACACAATGATGACAGGGAGAGGAGAGACAGGTTCCCTAAAGCCGGTATCACACGAGCGCATTTTCCCTCAACACTGGTCTGGCAGCTTATGAGGTCAACATTAAATATACTACAGTTACCTAAATTCATCTACTATCAGTCTAGTTTCCAACACCAGTGTCAAATATTCCAGAAATGTTGCCAGAAAAATGTTGATCATCGAATGCTGACTATAATAGCTCTCGTGTGATACCGGCTTTATTTGATTCAACGAATATTTCTACCATTTAGGAAGGGGCAGCCTAGTGATAGGTGTGGACATTTATTTACATAACCCATATTCTTCAGCCCTTATTGAGTTAGAGAGGTTAGGGTTCACGATATCCGGCCTATTTATTTGAAACGGGGTATAGTGCGGTGGCGCTAATAAGTCATGTCTCAGCTGTCATTACGTTTGGCTCACTCAGTACTGTTTTAATGTCTGTCAGATGTTGAAAAGGGTGGGTAAGTACATACATACATATATACATAACATTTTAAGACTGAGTGTTCCACACATAAGTGCAGTTTCAGTCTCTTGTAGGAACGAACATGTTTGTATATCTCACTCTAAAAGAAGAAATCGTGTATACTGTATATTGCTGATGCCAATTTTATTGATCAAAACATAATTGTTGCATAGACATGACTTATTAGGGCGACTGTACTAACCCTTTCACCACGATGACACCTTTTTACCTTGGATTATGGCTATAATTAGACGATTGTATGCAGTTTAAGAAGGACCCATAGTATTCAGATGGTTTATTGAGATCGCATTTACCCCTTTGAGTCCTAGAGGTAGATGAAAAGCTGAAGAAAATTTTCTAATGGTAATCAAAATATGATGAGAATTACGTCATTGTGCTGAAGGGGTTAGGGAGGAAGGGGTGGGGTGGGGGGGTATTCTACCGGCCATGTTAATGCTGGCTTCATTTAGACGATTGTTAGCGTCTTAGGAAGGATCTGTAGTAGCTAAGATGGTGAATGGAGATAACGGTAGCCTATTAATTTATATATGTCCTTCCTAAGCTGAATACAATCGTCTAATAGTTGCCAGAATATAATTTAAAAACAAGAGTAACGTTTTGTATCGACGACGTCTTTTTCATTTTATTCTAGCTTTATTTAGAGGATTTTGTGCGGTTAAAGAAGAAGGATCTGTGGTAGTGAAAAAGGGTTAAGTGAGATAGTTCGAAGGCTATCAATTGCTGGAGGCCCTTTCGAAGCCAGATTAAAGTTAAAAAGACGTTGCCGGTACACTCGGATACCATAGTTTTTAGCCCACTCATAAGAATTTGTGACCCACTATGTTTTTCTTCATGCAATTATAACTTCTGGTTTGATTTTTGGATACAACATTCTTCTCAATAAATAGTATATATAGTTTGGTAGTTGATTTATAGACACATATATTGAAAAGTTGGTTTACAGAGATATACTTCCATAGTTAGAAATAGGTGAAGTCCACGAATATATATGAGTGGGTTAGAGACTATGGTATCCGACTGTACATAAGGGGCTAATGATGGCTCTATTTGCGCCATGTTGCTACCCTAGAGATAGTTTAGGCATAGTCATATAAGTACCATATAGTTGAACTTCCGACATATTAGTACCCTAGATATAGTTGAACCTCCGACATATTGGTACCCTAAACATAAACTTCCGACATAATGGTACCCTAGACATAGTTGAACCTCCGACGTATTAGCACCCTAAAGGAAGTCGCCAGGTCCTTTTTTGCTGAAATTTGGAGGAAGAGAAGAATAGATCTGTCGACTGGTACTCGGGAGTGTGGGGGTGTACCCTGAAGTCAAGGGTTGGGTTAAGATGATATTAATGAGTACCACTGTAGGTGCCTTTAGGGTGAGGAGTATTGCTAGGCAGTTACTATAAGGGTACGGTATATCACTACTACAACTGAAGGCATCACTAAGGGTGTGGCTATAGGTAACAATAGCATGTATATGAGTATCACTAAGGTGTAGCTGGTAATGTTATGGTATTGTATATGTAGCTGAGAATTTTAAGGAGATATTTTTAGTTTGCCTCTAAAAAAACAACCCCAAGATCCCCCTTCAATATAAATTTTTCAGTAGAAAAATGTCTCAGTCAAAGGCCGATTCCTCATAAATTACAGGCTCGCTATCGCTCACCAGGATAAAATCGACACCTAAATGGCACGAAAGATATTAATATTGACAAGGAAATGGGGCGGAAGGTTTCAAAATCGCCAAACTAACGGAAGGAACTTCTTAAAACCTCAAAACTAATATGCTAAACATGAGGGAGAAGGGGGTCCAGAAAAAGCGAGTAGTACCCCCTTAAATCAAGGGTTGGGTTAAGATGATATTAATGAGTACCACTGTAGGTGCCGCTATAGTCCGTTCATGCTAGGTTGGCCAGAAATCCAAACCTCTAACCTCTGTAACTCAAAAAGGGCTAGAGCAAATGAGCTGTCAATTTCCACACCTATTTTGTTGAGTTATGAGAAGTTAGGGGTTACGATTTCTGCCCATCCTAGAATGAACGGACTATAGGGTGAGAAGGAGTATTGCTAGGCAGTTACTATATGGGTACGGATGAGTATCACTACTACAACTGGAGGCATTACTAGGGGTGTAACTATAGGTAACAATAGCATGTTAATGAGTATCACTAAGGTGTAGCTGGTATTGTGTAGGTGTAGGAGGGGGTATTGTTTACGTAGCTGGGAATTTTAATAGAATGTAACTGGAGTATTATAGATAGCGCCAGCGAACTTGACAATAATCTTGACCCTTTAGCTTCTCATAACTCAAGGGTATGGCTGATATTACAAGGGTGTACTGTATTTGTGAGTATTACTAACACATAGCAGGTGGTATCTCTAGGGTATAGCTGGAGTATTAGTAGGGTATGGTTGATATTACAAGGGTGTATCTGAGGAAGAGCACTGTATTGACAACGTTTCGCAGATATCTTCAGCAGGACCTGATGAAGATATCTGCGAAACGTTGTCAATAATGTGCTCCTCCTCTAATGGTGTTTTTTATACAAGGGTGTATCTGCGAGTATTATTAGGGCGTAGCAGATGGTATCACTAGGGTATAGCAGTGGATAATGCTATAGTGTTGGTGGGGTTTACTAAGAGTGTAGCAGGGTTTACTAAGGTAGGGATGATATCAGTAGGAGTACAAAGGAGTACAAAGGAAATCAAGCAACAATAGGTCTAGTGACCCTTCTAGGCTGCTTGTCCTCCAAAACACTGAGGATCAAGTGTCCAAACAGTGGTTTAGAGTGGGTAAGGGAACATTGGAAAGGGAACCACTGCCCTGGAACTAATGTCCGTGGCAGGACTAGGAAGTTAATAGGGGACAGATGGGTTAGTAACTGAGGGGAGGATAAAATAAAGTTATTCATTTACAAACGCAGTCAGTCGCGGGTTTGATGCGAGATATTTGTCTAGGCGGAGTTTAAATGAATCAACGGTGCTGCAGTCTATAACGTCTCGGGGAAGCCCATTCCACAAGTTGACAACTCGATTGAAGAAGAAATTCTTAGATTCGTGTGAGTTAAAAGATTTACCAATAATTTTGCAACCGTTTCCCCGCGTGTAATTAGATTGGTCGATAGTGAAGTACTTACTACAGTTCATATTGTCGATGCCTTTGATGATTTTGAACATTTGAATTAAGTCACCTCTTAATCTGCGCTGGGTTAAAGGAAATAGATTTAATTCTCGAAGACGCTCTTCGTATGGTTTGTTCTTTAGGCTAGGTATCATTTTGGTAACTCTACATTGAACTCGTTCTAGCTTGTTTATGTCTTTGGTAATAAGAGCACCAGCATTGAACGCAGTATTCCAGAAGAGGGCGGACTAAGGAATTGTAAAGGGTTAGGATAACGTCTTTGGATTTATGCTCAAATGACCTGCCTATAAAGCCAATTATTTTGGGTGTAGATGTGTGTGTGTGTGTGTGTGTGTGTGTGTGTGTGTGTGTGTGTGTGTGTGTGTGTGTGTGTGTGTGTGTGTGTGTGTGTGTGTGTGTGTGTGTGTGTGTGTGTGTGTGTGTGTGTGTGTGTGTGTGTGTGTGTGTGTGTGTGTGTGTGTGTGTCTGTGTTGTGTGTGTGTGTGTGTGTGTGTGTGTGTGTGTGTGTGTGTGTGTGTGTGTGTGTGTGTGTGTGTGTGTGTGTGTGTGTGTGTGTGTGTGTGTGTGTGTGTGTGTGTGTGTGTGTGTGTGTGTGTGTGTGTGTGTGTGTGTGTGTGTGTGTCACTAGGGGTTTGGCTGGGAGGGCAAACAACCATATAATCAAGTCTCTAAGCTCGGCAAGCAGTATAACAACAACAATAACAGTTTGTTTACTTGCTCACATTCCTCCCTCAGCACCATACAAAATGCACAATATGCACAACATTTTCATCATTTACTCATATATATATATACTGTATATATATTTATATATATTTAAATACAAAAAATGGCTGTACAAAAGATCACTGTACATGACTGATGTATATGTACCGGCATAATATTTACACTTGTCGGAAAATTATTTATTTAGTTGTTTTTTTGTTCACTCGGTTTCACGGTCATAGCACTATTCACTTTGTTTTTATGTATGAACTCACTTTCACTGTGCATAATTTTGTTCTTCACCTATACACACTACTTTTATGCACAACTATCACAGTAAAATATGTATAAATTCAATGTAGAAATTAATGATGGCAGCTATTTATGGCAGAATGTTGTCCTATAGCTGCCACAGTTGCTAGTGAGTATTACTGCGTGGAGGACTGACCGGGTGAGCCAAGTGACACTCAACACGAACCTTTTTACCGTCACAACGTTGTAGACTACTGAACGTCAGGTACCTATCTGAGGGGACAACTTGTGCATAGGGCTCGTATGTGTGTTCGGAGGCATTATCACAGGGCCTCCCATAAGGGTCTGCACCTCCCATATTGTCATACTGAGATGCTGTAGAGCAGGTCCTTGGCCCTCCATGCTGACAAGGATCACCCAAGTCGATGTCAGGAGGTGGACAAGCGGGTGGGGGTGGGAGGATGGCTGCCCAGTTGACCTGCACACCAGGCTCTTCCGGATGATGGTACCAAGATGGATGTGATGATGATGGTGCTAGCAGGGCGGTGGTGGCATATGGCTCAGCAACTTGATTAGGCTGCAGCACTCGTGGCTCAGCATATTCATTTACCAGTTGGTTGGGCCTTAGAAGTCTGGAGGATGAGAGGCTGGAGTCTTTGTCGCTCTCCGTTGGCCTCCAGAGTTTGTGGTCACTGTACATATTAATGGAGGGGTCTTGATAGAGTGCCGGAGCATGAGGTGGGCTGGAGGTAGGGGCTTTGTGACGTAGTCTCCACATATACCAAACTGTCCCAAGTAATAACAGTAACACAAGTGGGATCAGTAAATAGGCCAACCAAACTGACTGTGGTGGAGCGTGCAGCACGGAGCCCCCAGCCTCTCCTGCTGGCATGTTCCTAAGCAAACTCTGACCCTCCAATAACACGGGGGCACTGAATGGTCCCGCCCCGACTCCTGTGAGGGCGGCAACACGGACGGTGTATATGTGGCCTGGCACGAGACCACGAGCTTCCAACCACGGACTGTCGACGGTTTCTGTGATCTTGCTGCCGTTGTGGCTGAGTGTCACCATGTAGCCCACCACCTCACCTTGGGCTTCTTCGGTACTCACACTCGACCACTGGATCAGCACCGACCCCTCCTCTCGTTGGGTTGCTCGTACATTGTCAGGTGACGTTAGTGGAACTGTGAAAAGAAAAAAGAAAAAGGAAATTAGTGTACTGGAATATATTATACTTTATACTACATATACAGGTATTGATAAGTCAACACCATCACCATCAACCGGGTAATAGTATACTGGTTTATAAGAACTACCTCACTTTACATAATTATATATCTTTGAAAATGCCACAACGTCTGGTTCTTTTGCATTAAGAACTTAATTCATTCAAGTTCCCCATGAATTCCACAACTGAGAAAGTTAGCTTGTATTGTTCTCACATTGATTTCAACATCAAAACTTCACAAGACAATACAACAAAAATAACGTTTCAGAATGAAGACACTATACAGTATAATCTTCTTGACTCATTTGTAATGTAAGTGTCATCATTCTGAAACGTTATTTTTTTGGTATTGTCTTGTGAAGTTTTGATGTTGAAATCAATGTGACAACAATACAAGGTAAGTGAGATAGTTCTTATAAACCAGTATACTATTACCACGTTCTACGTGCTTCTACATAGAACGTAACCTAACCTATCCAATCCTAACAGTGATTGTTTGTTAAGCTGGCATTTGATGCAATCTACTAGTTGAGTTGTCTGATCATCATATATATTAGATGGAGTTGAGAGCTATATGAGAGAAAGCGGTGTTAGTTGGCCGTTGGCTGACAGGGGACAGAGGTACTTGGGGCGATTCATTCGTGGCCACCCCTTTGGGGATCATGATGTCTGGCAATAGATATAGATAGATCATATACTGAAAGGATTGAGTGGATATGAACGTGCCATACAAAGCGAGGAAATCTTGTGCAGAGGTGAAAAGTAATGGATGTATTTGTGCAGGCCTGAATAGAGGTAGAATAAGGTAGTTTAGTCATAGAAGTGGTCTGTGTGTGAAGTGGCACTAGGAAATGTATAACAAATAATTAGATAGGAAACATCCTGGGGATGTCCAAGACAGATTTGAGATAAGGCAGACAAAATCTCAATGTGAAGGACATCAATAAAGTATTTGCTGAGGGATCACGCAGCATTAAATTATGCCATGAATTATATCAAGCTTTTCACATGCTATCATGATAGACCATAAATTGAGGATGAAGAAAAATAACATATTACTGTAATTAGTTAGGGATACTTACCATCTTCAGGGGTGTTTAGTACGAAGGAATTTGAAGGCGTGCCTTCTACACTGTGCCAGAATGGAACAAGGAAGAAGGTGTACTGTGTGTTGGGAGGCAGGTTGTGAAGATGTGAAGAGGAAGATGTGCCCAAGACAGTTGCTACTTGTACACTTCCTCCTTCAGACATCCAGTACACCAGCACTCCTTCCACCCAGTCCTCCATTGGGTCCAAGAAACTCCAAGTAAGATGAACGCTGTCAGGAGCAGTTGCAGTAGCCGCAGTAAGCGTTACAACTGGACGAGCAAAGCGTCGACGTGCCTGACGTACTTGAGTGGTGGTGAGGCTTGGGTCACGAGGAGCACGAGTTGTGACAGGATCTGACCAAGGACTGGGAAAAGATGCACCGTTACTGTTCACAGCACGCACCAAGAATGTATAAGTGTGGCCTGGTGCCAGTTGACTAACAACACTTGATTCTTGTGTAATGACAGCATCAGCTACTCGCCATTCTGCCCAGCCCTGTCGCCAGTATTCAACAGAATACCACTGGTGTAGTCCTTTACTTCCCTGAGAATTGGGGAGCCAACTGAGCTGCACAGCTGTTTGGTTAAGTCCCAATATTCGTGGTTTACTGGGTGGTAGAGGTAGAAGCGGTGGCTCCAGTTGATCTGCATCCTCTTCCACCGTCAGCGCTGCCTCTTGATGTACACTGCCTGTCACTGCTGTCACCTGGCAACTGTAAATACCGGCATCATCAAGTCGTATATCTTTGATGATCAGAGCACCATTTTCTGGTAGAGAAAACCGAGGCTGATTAGCATCTTGCTTGAGCTGCCGAGGTGCCAGGTGAGCAGCAGGTCGATACCACCACGTGACACTGGCCGCTGCTGCCTCACTTACTACTTCACAGGAGAACGTGGCCACACCTGCCGGAGCCACTGTCATGTCCTTGGGTCCTACTCCAACCACTGGTGGAGGTACAGCGGACACAACCACTACCTCTGCCCGGCCACTAACACCTCCACCACTGTTAATACCCCAACAGTAATAAGAACCACTGTCTTGTGTGGTCGTTTGGTACAACTTGAGACTGCTTCCATCTTCAGCCACTGAGGTCTGTGTGTCTGTGTGACCAGGGGGGAGGACTGCTGTTCTGTCCAAGGTAGGGAGTCTCCATAGCACAAGTGGTTGAGGTTGACCTTCCACACGACACCTTAGAGTTGCTTCTTTACCATCCATTACTTGTAAGTGTTGTGGCCGCTGTGTTAGCACTGGGGCATCAAGAACAGTCAGTGTTACTTTTGCTGAAGCTACGCCCGCTTCACTTTCAGCTTCACAGACGTAAACCCCTGAGTCTGCCACGGTCACTTTCTGTAGCACCAACCACTGATCCTCAATAGCAGCACCGCCTACAGACATCTGGCCATCTGGTCGTCGCCAGGTTACTGTGGGTGTTGGTGATCCCTTAGCTCGGCATGCCAACTCCACTGCTGCCCCTGATGCTACTGTTGTATTGGATGGCTGTTCCTCAAACCAGGGTGGCGCTGAAAAGTTAGAGAAAAACAAATATTTTATAAAAATTCATATCTTACAATTCAATAGCATCCATCTATTTTCTAAATATTTAAAATATGCTACTTATAACTTATTCAAAATATGAGGTACATTTTAGTATAAATATTTTATAAAATACTGGCGTACAGTAGATGCATTGACAATGTTTCATCTTACTTACTCATGACAGTAAGTTGAGACGGTGACCCCTCACGGGTGCCAGCAGCGTTGCGTGCACGACATATGTATTCAGCCGTATCTTGATGAACCGCTCTGGTGATGATCAAGTCCCCTTCCTCAGACACAGTGATGCGGGTGGAGTTGGTTACCTGCTGCCCATCCCTCAGCCAGGACACCTCTGGTAGGGGAGTGCCCTTTGGCGGATGGCAAGGCAAAGTGACTGATTCTCCAACAAGAACTTTTATATCTGAATCAGCCTGCTCTTGAAAATCATATCCCAGGGTTGCCACGATCAGGGTGGCATTTTTAGAACGTGTAGCTCCATAAGTGTTGGAAGCGACACACCAGTACGTGCCAGCATCACTGTCTCTTCTGGTGGCCGTGACCCTGAGGAAGAAGAGTGATCCTGAAGGGAGCAGGACCCGGTGTGAACGAGAACCCTGAGCGGTGGTGGACACTTCCTCTCCGTCTCTGAACCACCGAATGCGGGAGCTGGAGGCGGCACAATTGAGAGTGGCGGGGTCGTTGCGCCGTGCCACTACATTGCTGGGGTGCTCCTTGATCACTGGAGGACCACCTGAAGAAAAAAGAGTGACTGTCAGTGCCAGAAAATGTGTGGTGCTGTGGTTTTTATTTTTATTTTATTTTTGTTTTGCCGCTTCTTCTTCATTGGATCATTTAAGGTATTACGGAAACATTAATGGGTAGACAGATAGGGGCAGATATAGATATATAGTGTGTTTGTAATCATCATCATCATAATTTTTTAAATATACGACATGTGAGGAAGAGCACTTTATTGACGTTTCGCATATAGCTTCATCAGGCCAATGCCATACACTTTTGGTGTATGGCATTGGCCTGATGAAGCTATATGCAAAACATTGTCAATAAAGTGCTCTTCCTCACATGGTGTTTATTATCATTCTGTCTACTTTTCAAAGTATATTTTTATCAAATCATCATTATAATCAGCCTGTCTGTAATGATGAAGTATAATTACCGTAATTCAATGTCAAAGCTATTACCGGATATTTACTTTACGGGGATTACTTTCATACACAAAAGATTGTGCTGGAATAAACTTATATATACAAATGTAGTACATATGGCTATGACAAGAGTTTCACAGAGCACAAATATTTGGCGTAGTACATGTATTCCAAGTGTCGGTAAAAGTAAATTTAACCTTTGGAGATTGTGACGCATTTTGACAGTTTATTCTGGCCAAATTAGACGATTTTATGCAGGTTATGAAGGACCTATTTTATTCAAAGGGTTTATTGTATTTATCCCTTTGAATCTTGAAGGTAGATTATAAGCTAAAGAAAAACGTCTAAAGTTGACCAGAATGCGACGAAAATTACGTCATCGTGCTGAAGGGGTTCATTAAGATTGCAGGTAAACATTATTGAGTGAGTACAAAACGAATGGCGGTTAACACAAGCTCCGGAACAATAATTATGGTCTCGTCCACCGACCAGCTGACGCATTCCACGAGTCGGTATGTGTGGGTGTGGGTGTGTGTGTTGGGAGGGCAGGGGAGGGTTAACTCTTTCAGTACCGGTACCGGCCTTTTGACTTTATTCTGGCTACTGTTAGAAGATTTTATTCAGTTTAATAGGCTTCGAACTATCTCAATAACCCCATTCTATTATTACAGATCCTTCTTAAGCAGCACGAGATCGTATATATATGACTAGAATAAACTAAAACTAACTCGTCGCTCGCACAAAAGGGGCTACAGTTTTGTATTTGTTATTGTTTTCGTTTTTACTTATATATATATTATTATGTTCTATCCAACAACCAACTCTACTCCTAAAATCGATTAATGAAATATTACAAACACATGTGGCAGTCCGTGGATTCGAACCCAGGACGCTCACACCGAATATCAACACCTTATGCATTACACCACCAAGGCAGTTAAGGAATGGTGGACACTGCCTACGATTTATTATGCAACTTCGAATCCTGCATATCAATCTAAGCATGTACACTCATCCCAACTGCAACTCACGTAGGCTATGCATATGTGAATGGAAAGAGCAATTAATGGGGCCTTAACCACTAGGGAAGGCCTCTCGATAAATTACTCCTGAACCAATATCAATTATTATGTTCTATCCAACAACCAACTCTACTCCAAAAATCGATTAATGGAATATTACAAACACATGTGGCAGTCCGTGGATTCGAACCCAGGACGCTCACACCGAATATCAACACCTTATGCATTACCGTACACCACGAAGGCAGTTAAAGAATGGTGGACACTGCCTACGATTTATTATGCAACTTCGAATCCTGCATATCAATCCTATGCATGTACACACATCCCAACTGCAACTCACGTAGGCTATGCATATGTGAATGGAAAGAGCAATTAATGGGGCCTTAACCACTAGGGAAGGCCTCTCGATAAATTACTCCTGAACCAATATCAATTATTATGTTCTATCCAACAACCAACTCTACTCCTAAAATCGATTAATGAAATATTACAAACACATGTGGCAGTCCGTGGATTCGAACCCAGGACGCTCACACCGAATATCAACACCTTATGCATTACACCACGAAGGCAGTTAAAGAATGGTGGACACTGCCTACGATTTATTATGCAACTTCGAATCCTGCATATCAATCTAAGCATGTACACACATCCCAACTGCAACTCATTTATATATATACTTATATATACGGTACTTATATATATATAATATACTGTATATATAGTGTGTATGTGAAGCAGACAGACACAAAAAGAACAAATTGTTTCCACCCACAGATAACAAAGAAGAGGTATATACCGGTACCGGCATACAGTATACAGTAGGCAAGAGGCCTACGTTTCTAGTACCGGTATATAAGATGATTTAATAAGTTCATAATTACCGGTACTGAAAGGGTTAAAAATACCTGTCTTCATGCTGGTACCGGGTAGGCCTATATATACCGGTACCACTTGTTTGTTTGTTTTGTTTTTTCCCTATACTGTGAGAGGTTAGCATCAACGTTCAACTATTTTTTTATCATTGTTTCAGACTCGTGACCGGAAGAACGCGACTACTTCCGGTACACTACGATAGGCTCCGGTAAGTGATTTAATTTGTTTGTTTGTTTTGAGTTTTCCTCTTCACAAATACTACCTTGCTCTGTTTGTCTTTTATCTCATGCCCATGTTATTACCTGCTGTGCTGATTTATCTCCTAGGGTAAATATTGTCCATCATTTACGTAACACACACACACACACACACACACACACACACACACACACACACACACACACACACAACCCCCCCCCCTAAAAACCTTTCATCGGCTATGGATACCTATTTATATCAGTACTAGGGTGACAAACTGGAGCAATGAGACTTTTCTTTAATAATATTCTAGCTTTATTTAGACGATTGTGTGTACGGTAGTTTAAGAAGGATAGCCTATATGGTACCGCTAGCTAAAAGGATTAATTGAGATAGTCTGTAGCGTTTTAATTTGGCAGACGTCCACCCTAAGCGGAATAAAATCGTCTAATAGTGTCTAGGATAGGATGAAAAGTATCTCACAGGTACTGAAGGGGTTAAAAGTATCTCACAGGTACTGAATGGGTTAAAAGTATCTCACAGGTACTGAAGGGGTTAAAAGTATCTCACAGGTACTGAAGGGGTTAAAAGTATCTCACAGGTACTGAAGGGGTTAAAAGTATCTCACAGGTACTGAAGGGGTTAAAAGTATCTCACAGGTACTGAAGGGGTTAAAAGTATCTCACAGGTACTGAATGGGTTAAAAGTATCTCACAGGTACTGAATGGGTTAAAAGTATCTCACAGGTACTGAATGGGTTAAAAGTATCTCACAGGTACTGAAGGGGTTAAAAGTATCTCACAGGTACTGAAGGGGTTAAAAGTATCTCACAGGTACTGAAGGGGTTAAAAGTATCTCACAGGTACTGAATGGGTTAAAAGTATCTCACAGGTACTGAATGGGTTAAAAGTATCTCACAGGTACTGAAGGGGTTAAAAGTATCTCACAGGTACTGAATGGGTTAAAAGTATCTCACAGGTACTGAATGGTTAAAAGTATCTCACAGGTACTGAATGGGTTAAAAGTATCTCACAGGTACTGAATGGGTTAAAAGTATCTCACAGGTACTGAATGGGTTAAAAGTATCTCACAGGTACTGAATGGGTTAAAAGTATCTCACAGGTACTGAATGGGTTAAAAGTATCTCACAGGTACTGAATGGGTTAAAAGTATATCACAGGTACTGAATGGGTTAAAAGTATATCACAGGTACTGAATGGGTTAAAAGTATCTCACAGGTACTGAATGGGTTAAAAGTATCTCACAGGTACTGAATGGGTTAAAAGTATCTCACAGGTACTGAAGGGTTAAAAGTATCTCACAGGTACTGAAGGGTTAAAAGTATCTCACAGGTACTGAATGGGTTTAAAAGTATCTCACAGGTACTGAATGGGTTAAAAGTATCTCACAGGTACTGAATGGGTTAAAAGTATCTCACAGGTACTGAATGGGTTAAAAGTATCTCACAGGTACTGAATGGGTTAAAAGTATCTCACAGGTACTGAATGGGTTAAAAGTATCTCACAGGTACTGAATGGGTTAAAAGTATCTCACAGGTACTGAAGGGGTTAAAAGTATCTCACAGGTACTGAATGGGTTAAAAGTATCTCACAGGTACTGAAGGGGTTAAAAGTATCTCACAGGTACTGAATGGGTTAAAGGGACGGGACCAAATACGGCAGAGGGTTCTTGTAGACAATTCAAAGAGGGGAGGCAGTTGGTTTTTCGAGTCCTCCTCCTCCCTCATGTTTAGCCCTATTAGTTATGAGATTACAAGACATTCGCTCCAGTAGTTTGGCGATTTTCAGATCTCTTGCTCCATTTCTTTGCCAATATTAAGACTTTTTGTGCCATTTAGATGTAGATTTTTTTCCTGGCGAGCGATAGCGAGCCTGTATTTGAAGAGGAATCGGCCTTCGGCCGGAACATTTTTCTACCGAAAAATGTACAAATTTATATCTTGTGGGTGTTTTTTTAAGCTTGATGGAGGTTCAGAATGCAAACTAAACCCCTTCCTTAAACCATTGAGCCGAACCAGTAAATTATGCTGCACAATACCGCCTGAGCTCCCTTAAAACCTTGCATTGGCTACCGGTATGGACACCTTATTATAGCAGTCAAACCGGAGTCATTTTGTTAAACCCCTTCTTTACCGGCGACGTGTTATTTTGTATTTTTGTTTTCTTTCTAGCTATATTTGGGCGAATTTGTGCAGCTTAAGAAGAATCTGTGTTGGTAAAAAGGGTTAAATGAGATACTTCAAGCCTGTTAATTGCTGGAGATCCTTATTTAACTGAATAAAACCATCTAATAGAAGCCAGAGTAAAGTTATAAGGATGCCACCGGTACTGAATATGTTAAAGACTTGAAGGAATATGAACAGGAATACAAGAAAACTAAAATGAAATCGCATTGTTTTAGCCATGTTATCACTTACTAAGACATAATTGGAAATGCAAACCCTATTTTTGTTCTTTGCATATACACTAATGTAGAGTAACAATACTAAAAAACAATGGACTCGGCTTTCGTTGGACACTCTATATACCAATCCATATGTACAGTCGGCCAAATAAGTGATGACTTAGCACCAAGTAAACATTGATATAGATTTGGCATTCAACTAAATCTAGACTTGGTTTCATCGTGTCGAGGTAGATCTATAAATGTACAAATTATCTTGAACGGGGGTCTAGGTTTTTTTTTTCTTTTTAAAGCAGCGTGATGGAGGTGTAGCGAGGAAACTAAAAAAGGAATAAATATATTATTTATTATATATGTAAACTAGCTGAGGTACCTGGAGCCCCCCCTCGCTTAAGACCTATGCTGGCACCCCCTTGGTATGTATGCCAAGTATGGGCTCTCTATCTTGAATACTGAGGGAGTGGGGGCTCCCCCCCCCCCCCCCCCCGGCAAATAACCTATCCTGACACCCCCTTAGTATGCATGGCAAGTATGGGCTCTTCATCTTCAAAACTGAGGGAGTAGGTCGTGAATAAACAAACAGACAGACAGATAGTAGATAGACCAAAATAAATAGCCACTACCTCCTTAACAATGCTACGGTACCTCTCCCTGTGACGAGTGGTGAGGAAGAAGCTACCCAGTGGACGAACCTGTCATAACTCAATAAATAGCCACTACCCCCTTAACAGTGCTACGGTACCTCTCCCTGTGACGAGTGGTGAGGAAGAAGCTACCCAGTGGACGAACCTGTCATAACTCAATAAATAGCCACTAACCCCTTAACAGTGCTACGGTACCTCTCCCTGTGACGAGTGGTGAGGAAGAAGCTACCCAGTGGACGAACCTGTCATAACTCAATAAATAGCCACTAACCCCTTAACAGTGCTACGGTACCTCTCCCTGTGACGAGTGGTGAGGAAGAAGCTACCCAGTGGACGAACCTGTCATAACTCAATCTCCCCCCCCCCCCCCCCGCCTTCCCCTTCACTCCCCCAACTACCGGTAATCAATATCACGCACCTGTTCGCACCCTATTCTTCACAACTTGTCACTGGCATTTAGATTAGACTGCAACTTCTCTTTCCAGGATGAAGGAACTATTGTGAAATCGTGATAATGACTAGGGTTTTTGATAGTGGTAATTTGAGCCTACTGTCTGCTACTGTGCCGATATAGATTATCAGGGTGTCTAACCGTCTGTTGGTGGCCAGGATTAAATTAAGCAGTCGGCATCGGATATATAGGGTTAGATGGGTTCCATGTCAGTTGAACCAGTGCCACTTAAACCAGTGGCCACTTCAACCAGTGACCATTTTAACCAGTAACCTAACCTAACCTACTGGTTAAAATGGTCACTGGTTGAAGTGGCCACTGGTTGAGTTAGCACTGGTTAAAGTGGCACTGGTTGAAGTGGCACTGGTTCAACTGACCTGTCACCGGTTAGATGAGGCACAGTCAGTTCGTTTAATCCGCAGAGTCTCGGAAATTTTAGTTATGCAATTATTTTGTTTTCAGATTGCTGTAGGAAACTGTATTGCTTATACATTTCTTAATCCATCTCTTTTCCATTTTATACATTGCACATTTATTTTATACATTAACTGTTAAGCTTTTCATAAGCCTAAACAATATTCTGAGACTGGATTATACGAGTTGACTGTACCAGTATTTTGTTTCACATATATATATATATACCGAAACTGAATAGTTTCAGCAAAATTAAAACCTGACTAATTATTAAGCTACCAAGATTTAATGATGCGGTAGATTGCTTTACAAAATTATCTCGCTAAACAATAATATTAGTACCGTGTATACGCCCCCTTCACGACACCCTCCATGCCCTACCCACCTCCCTCCTCCCCACAACACTGCCTCCCCTCCCCTCCCCTCCCTCTGTTCCCCCCTCCATACCCCTCACCACCACCCTCCATGTCCACTCTCCCCTCCTACCCAGATAAGACAGTGGGCTGAGCCCAGTCAGGTAGGTCATTATCACCTGTCCAGAGATGTGCCTTACCTGTATCGATTATCCTCATCACCGTTAATATACCTCTAATTGTCACTACACTTGTAACTATTATTGTTATCTATCATTACTACCTGTAGCTATTATTATTATTATTATTATTATTATGTCTTCTGTCAACTTTGTTTCCTTTCTCGTGTCTCTTGGTGATCCTTCCTACCCCTTGTGGGAGTAAGGGTTGGCTACTGACTGACTGACTTATTATTAAGCATCTTCTTCAGTTACTAATACCTAGCGATTTCACTAAAAAACTGTGCACACACTGGTTTTGAAAACAAGACTAAATTCGAGACAGACACTTGTATGAGATTAACCCCTTCTGTACCGGTGAAGTCCTTTTCATTACCGGTACGTTCTGGCAACTATTAGACGACCCTATTCAGCTTATGAAGGATGTGTATTCATAAAAAGGCTACATACCGGTACTGCCACAATTAATCCTTTTAGCAACCACATATTCTTCCCAAGCTTCATAAAATCGTCTAAATGTAGCTGATATCAAATATGAAAAAACGTCGCAGGTACAGAATGGGTTAAGGGGGAGAGAAGGATCTGCCCTTCATAGACTAATGGGTTAAGGGGGAGAGAAGGATCTGCTCTTCATAGACTATTCGACTTTTTAGATTATCCTATGCGTATATTGTTTTATATTCATTAACCCCTTCTGTACCGGTGACATCTTCTTTATTGGATTTCAGCTACATTTACACTACTTTGGTAATCTTAGGAAGGATATCTGGCAGCTAAAAGGAAGAATTGAGATAGTCTGCAGCCTTTTAGTGGGTAGACATCCTTTTTAAGTTGACTAAAAATCGTCTAATCGTTGCCAGAATATAATGAAAAGGACGTGACCGGTATAGAACGAGTTAATATTTTTATAATATATTAATTACTAGTATGTCTATCCCAATAAATATATCTAAATCTCCTAACTTACTCAGAATAGGCTATACAGACGCTTGGATATATAGGCCTAAACACTGGCGAGAAATTCCCTTCCCTAGCATCCGATTGGTATCGTAGAGTGCATATCAACTGCATAATATTAATTGGTTTTCATATATTACGATGGGTTGGTTGTGAGAGGGATCTGCCGTGTGTGGGCCAATTGGCTTTGTGCAGACTCTCATTTTCTTATGTTCTTATGTTTTATTACGCGCATTAACCCTTTGAAGATTGTGGCGCATTTTAACAGTTTATGCTGGCTATCATTAGACGATTTTATACAGTTTAAGAAGAAACCACTATGTCTCTGCCAATTAGCACCATATTTCACTAACAAATCTTCAAAATAACTAAAATATCTTGATGGGAACTTTTCAATGTACCGTCAGTTGAAAATAAATAGGGTATACTCACGGTCTATTAAAAACACATGAGGACTTCCAAGGCAAAGCGACCGTCTTAATTTAATCCGGTTCAAGAGTAAGGTTGTATGTGAACTTTTGATTTTGACTATACATTGAAGTCACCGCTCAGTAACTATACTGGTACCCAGTTTCTTTTCAGCTGAAGATCAAATTAATCCCTTAGCAGCAAATGTATCGATACTTAATGGAAAATATGAAACTAATATGTCTATCTATCTATCTATCTATTGCCCGACGCCGTGATCCCCGAAGGGGTGGCCACGAACGAACCGCCTCCATGCACCTCTGTCCCCAGTCAGTCGACGCCCCTTCCCCCAACCAGCACCGCCTTCGTTCATATACTTCCTCACTCCATCCTTCCACCTCTCCCTCTTTGTCCCTCCACCTCGCTCTCGTACACCCTCTTAGTCATTCTCTCGCTTTCCATACGTTCCATATGTCCGAACCATCTCAAGTTGTTCCTTTTCACACTTTCCAGCACATCTACCTCCACACCACACCTCCTTCTTACTTCTTCATTAGTCTGTCTACCCCTCCGCACGCACTTCTTAAGTAATTCATTTCCACTGCTCTCACTCTTGGTCTGAGTCTCTCAACCAACGTCCATGCTTCACTTCCGTAAGTCAGTGTCGGGATTACCACACTGTCATGCAAGGACTTCTTCACTTCCATACTGACCACCCTATTTCTTGTTATTGCTTTCAGCGTTCCTACAACCATCTTCCCCTAATATGTCTGCATCCTATAAATACCAGGTTTATATAATTAGCATCCTATTTCACTACAAAATCTTCAATATAACTGAGAAATCTTTAGGAGTACTTTGCAATTTACCGTCAGTTGAAAAGAAACAGACTATACCGGTAGTCATTATAAGGGGTTTGGGACAATATATAAATTCGCTTGGTTATAATAAACACAGTATAATGAGTGGAAATTATTAATACATTTCCATTAAACAGAAAGTGTGTAGGAAGCAGATGGTAAGGTACAGTCGGCCAAATAAGTAAATCTCGGCACCAGATATATTTTGATCAATAATTAGTATTCGCAATATCTAAGCTTGATATATTCATTTCGAGTGAGATATGCAACTATGTTCCTACACTTATCCACCTTATTCAACATGTAGCAGACAATATCACAGCACAGAGCGAGCCAAACGTAATGACATCTGAGACAGGACTAACTAGCGCCACCGTACATCATATAATACCCTCTACACTCCACAGTATAAGGTTCAAAAGTTGCTCATTACCCCCCTCTCTCTCTCTCTCTCCTATGGTTTACCGTACTTCTCAGGGTGACTCAGGTGAACTTTGGGTCATTGAGGGATGTTTTGGGAGTTTAGGGTTGGAGGTATTCGCCATAGATGGACTGGTATGGGAGAAGGGGTGCTAACTAATTTGATGGTTGATTGTAATACCGGTAGGCTATAATACACTATCTATCTATAACAATATCTCTCTCTCTCTCTCTCTCTCTCTAAAATACCTGCCTCTTTTGCTTACTTTTAAGGGTGACTCAGCTGAACTTTTGAGTCATTGAGGGATGCTTTAGGGGGTTGGAGGTATTTGCCATAGCTGGACTGGTATGTGAGGAGAGGTGATAACTAACTTGATGGTTAATTGCAATACTGGTATATACACTTTATATATCTATACCAATATATCTATCTATATATTATCTCTATCTCTCTCTCTCTCTCTCTCTCTCTCTCTCTCTCTCTCTCTCATATTAAGACTTTTCGTGTCATTTAGGTTTAATTTTTGTTCCTGGCGAGCGATGGCAAGCTTGTAATTTTAAGAGGAAGGCCGGGACATTTAAAAAAAAATACAAATTTATCTTGAAGGGGGTCTATTGTTTTTTTTTTTTAAGCTTGATGGAGGTCTAGCGAGGAAACTAAAAAGAAACAATTAATAGATTAAGTAATAAACCCAAACAAATACCACTGTGTCCCCTTAATTTATGTACAGTATGGTACTGTACCATAGGCTAACCGTATTATTATATAACATCGGCATCATCCTTTCCTTGATTATACTTATAAAGATATTTTTATCGGTACCGATTTGTTTTAATATACTTTACGTTAGCTGTGTTTATTTTGTATGTTTAATTGCACAATTATTTGCGATTTAGCTATTAGGTAATTCGGTTATCTTGTGTGCCTTTTGATAACCGAATTTCTCAAGCACAGAACACTTTAAACAATTTAACAGTTGTGTTAATCGTACGGTACCGAATAAAATCTTGCTTTCAGAAGATACAAACATTGACGATCCCTTATAAGATATGTTTTCGTACATCCCTTGAGAAGTAACTTCAGTAAGGACCCCTGTTTTGTTAGTTGGACTTGCATCGTTTATAAGAGGATGAATGGAACTATGTGATGTTCACTAGTTCTTATTTCCCCAACACTTGATTTACATTACTAAGAGGTCACTATTCGATAAAACTAATCTCATTCAATATCTGGAATACCGCCATTAATCAAAGCCATTTATCTTCACATTCTACCTAACAGTAAAGTAAACATAGGGACAATTACCAATGTTTGCCAAGTCTACATTAATATTTTGGTTAAATCTAATGACTACCCCATGATACCCATCCCTCAAATTTACTCCAGCTATCATCAGACGATTATTTCCAGATTACAATTAACTTTTCGTAACTCCACATAGGTGAACATAGGTACCGGTACCGTAGGTATTGTGTTACCTTGTACGGTATAATCAGGGTGTCACACGGGAGCAATAAGGGAAGGAATACAAGACAAACATAATTAAATAGCATTGTTTAGGCTATGTCATCAATTCAAACAAATATGAAGTACCGGTACCGGTACCGGTATAATCTATTATATTAATTTAACTCCAACACCAAACCGCTCCCAACGAAATTTATGAAAGCATGTGATCCACCGGGATTCGAACCTGGGTTACCACACACATATATTTAAACACTATAACCATTACACCATCAAAACATAAACTATAAGTTTATCTTTGCATAGGCTATACAATAATATAGGCTACAAATAATACACTCGGTTTTCGTTTGACACCCTGACTGTATTAATACCATATTTGTTCATTTAGTTCTAGCCGCATCCAGGTGATATTTATAATAATCAAACTGTTGCTTCAAACATACCCTAAACAAATTCTCGGAACTGAATATGATGCAATTGGATTTTCTATTCCTTAACTCTGCTATAAAAGATCATTCCTAAGATCAATAACATGTTCTGTTAAGTCGCTGGAATATAATAATGTGGACACCTGATGAAGGTTTAGGTGAAATAGTAATAATTATTATGTTCCTTCCAACAACCAACAATACTCCTAAAATCGATTAATGAAATTTACAAACACATGTGGCAGTCCGTGGACTCGAACCCAGGATGCTCACACCGAAAACCAACACCTTATACATCGCACCACGAAGACAGTTAAAGGTTGGTGGACACTGCCTACGATTTATTATGCAACTTCGAATCCTGCATATCAATCTAAGCATGTACACACATCCCAACTGCAATTTAGGCTACATGTCATTATTTATTGGTGGTAACGATTTATTATTAGGCCGTATACCGGTACTGAAGGGTTAGTTATATCCGAATGTAATTTGCCATACTCGATTATCACATGCGTATTTATGAATAATTACAAATAATTTGGAAAGAGTGTTAGGCCTATACAGTAATGGACTAATTTCAGGGTATCGAAATTATATATATATATATATATATATATATATATATATATATATATATGCTATATATATAAACCTAATACAAATCCGTACTGCTTACCTAAGGGTAAGGCAGGTTAGTGGATGGATTAGCCGAACACCACTGTAGAAAAATAGTGCTAACAAGATACACAGGGTCTCGGAGTCGGACGGATCTTAAATTGAGTGGTCAATCCTGTAAGTCCTTCACTAAACTGGCTTGGGTTGTCCCTCTCACAGGGAATAGGTCCGCTTGGGGGCATTCTGTGTATGGCCACCCTCGTAAGGGGAGTAAGGCATCCTGCAAAATATATATATATATATATATATATATATATATATATATATATATATATATATATATATATATATATATATATATATATATATATTTTCAGATTTCATAATATTTAGGTGTATATATATATATAATATATATATATATATATATAGTTTTAATTTACTAATTGACTTGCATAACTGTGTATTTGTTATTTTAATTATTGTATCGCTGAAGGCCTGCTACTGGTAATTATATACTAATGTACGGTACCGGTATATTAGTTATATAATTATATAGGCATAACATGTGTTTAATTGATTGCCACTCCATTAGTCTTCATTTACCGGTAACGATTATCAAGTAAATTTAGTGTAGGCCTACTGGCCTAGGCATACTCATATTGGTGTGTACGTAGGCCTGCGGTTAATATTTTACTGACTTTATTTGTTTTTGTATAGCCTAGGGTTATAATAATAATATGTAGTTAATTCCAATGCCTTAAGAAGGGGCAACTGGTTAAAATAATAATTACTTAGTCTATGTGTCTGTATTAATGTGTGTATTTTTTCATACTAATTGTTGTCATGTTAATAAATGGTAGTAGTACCGGTATAGCCTATATTATATTTGTGTTTAGTTTAACCTCGGCCATAATTTGAACTATAAACCACAATTTTATTTGTACACATAGCCTACAATATAAACTAAAATAATTTGACACCCATTAAGACTAGGCCTACTACTGTTTGTTTATAGTATGTACTGTACTGTACTGTATATAATCTTTGAACTAACCTGCGTGAGTAACAGCGGCGAGGGAGGCGAGACACACGAACACAATAAATATATCCATGGTGTTCCTCTGCTGTGTTCTGTCTGGGTCGGAGCAAGCACTCTTAATTCACTCACTCTCTCACTACCGCCAGTAGAAGGGACAGTGTTCATCTTCCCTTAGCATTATGATCGAGGGCACGAGGGCACGGCTTCACAACTCTTACCGACATTGGAAGTGACTGATTCCTAGTTATTTTCCAGATTTAAAAAATATATATATTATTTTCTTTAAGTAATTTCAGTATATAAAACAAATTATATTTCTCCGCGTAATTTCAAACAATTGTCATTTCATAGCACTGCTCCCCGTATTGTTCAAGATTTGTAGATTAAAAGCTATATTTCTTCAAGTAATTTCTGTCTCTGATGGTGTAATGGTTGGAGCGTGTAAGTTCTGTATGTGATATCCTGGGAGAATCACATGCTTTCATTAATATCATTTGGGGTGTTACAAATAATTTCATATCACTGCTCCCCGTATTGTTAAAAATCACAAAATAAGTATCCAGTGTTAAATCCAATAAGTCGCAAGGGAATGGTCTGGGGAAGGCGGCCTCTCGTGATGTCCGGAGCGAGATGAACCTACATCCTTCCTCTTCGGCGGCTTCTCTCACACTGATCCAAGTGATCAGATCACTGATCCCCCTCAAATTCTGAATGGGTGAGTGTGCGAGCGCTTGAGCAGAGGGACCCAGACAGACAGAGGGAGGGAGTTTTGAGGAATGGGAGGGGGGGGGGGGGGGGGGGGGGGGGGGGGTGGGGGGGGGGGGGGGGGGGGGGGGGGGGGGGGGGGAGGGTATGGTTGGGGATGGGGAGGGAGTTATGAGGCATGGGAGGTATTAGGGGTATAGGGATGGAGGGAAACAAGGAGTATATGGCATGAAGGTACTGTACATGGTATATGACGTACATGAAGGTACTGTACATGGTATATGACGTACATGAAGGTACTGTACATGGTATATGACGTACATGAAGGTACTGTACATGGTATATGACGTACATGAAGGTACTGTACATGGTATATGACGTACCGTGTGGGAAATAAAACAGTGAGCCATAGTCTTAACCCCTTCAGCAGGATGACGTACTTTTCATCATATTCTGCCTACCATCGGACGATTTCCTTTAGTTAATAATCTACCTCTAGGACTCAAAGGGGTAAATACGATCTCAATAAACCCTCTGAATAACGTTGGTCCTTCTTAAACTTTAGAAAAATCATCTAATATTAACCTGAATCAAATGTAAAAGACGTAGGGTTAAACACTGGGAAGGGAGTGGAAGGGGCTAGCTATATCTGACCTGTGTGTGTGTGTGTTATATCAACACTGTATTAAGCTAAATTGTTATTTCCACACACCACATAGTGATTATGATAAGTTCTTGTCTTTGTATTGTGCTGTTCCTGTTTTAGTTTGTTTGTTTTGCAAGTTTTAAATTTGTATTATTTGGTTTGTTATACTTATATATTATTATTATTATTTGGTTTGTTATACTTATATATTATTATTATTATTTGGTTTGTTATACTTATATATTTTTTATGTTTTTATTTATTTTTGTTGTGGGAAGGGGGCGTGGGATCCAGAATTTTAAGCAAATATTAAAAGACGAAGAAAGAATGGGCATGCAAGCAGAACTCTTAATTTTGAAGAGATCGGGAAGGGTCTCCACCTCCCCTTCTTGTGTATTTTCCAATAGGGAGGAGAGGGATATAAGGCTTACCTGTGTTTTAACCCTTTCAAGGTCCAATAACCATATATTTTCCGTGTTCAGGCTATTATTAGTCAATTTTATTCAGATTAGGAAGGGTATATGGAAGTCAGAGGGTTAATTGAGATAGTCTTTACCATTATAATTCCGACAGGTCCGTTTTAAGCTGTATACAATCGTCTAAGGATAGGCATAATTAACTGTCAAAATGTGTCACAATCTTTAAAAAGGTAAGATCATTTGGCTTCCCAGACGATCAGTAAAGTGTCGAGAATGAGTAAGGTGCTTGACATAGGTTTACATAGATACAATGACTATCACACTGACCTTGAGAGAGAGATTGATTGATTCTTTATTGAGAAAGCATAAATACATGGGAATACATAATTACACGACTCAAAAGGGCAAAGGTGATAAAACAGTCTTTTACCCTACTCATATTATACATGTACAATATAAACACAAACATGAATACAACATTTAGTAAGTTTGTATCTCTATACTTGTTAGCAAACCAGTTGTCCCTAACTGTTTAAGAAGGACCCTTAGCTAAGCTGGGCTTAGGCTTAGCGCGGGTTGGTTATAATCCTTCTACTTTCCTTATTGTCATAGAATGACCCTCCCACTCCAGTTTAATACATGCCTACATATACACACACATACATACACACATAAATACATATACAGTATATACATATATATATACACATATACATACATATACATATACACACACAGACACAGACACACACACACACACACACACACATGCATGTACATATACCTACATACATAGGATAGGAGAGGGGCGGAGCTTACCACCCTTTAGTAAACAGGCCAGGGACACCTGACGCCGTTTTATGTCCTATCATAAATTAATATAGTATCGTAGGCGCTATCGTCTTAACCCATACAGTACCGGCGACGTATTTTCGTTTATATTTCATCTACATTTAGACGGTTTTATGAAGCTTAAGAATGATATATGGTAGCTAAAAGGATTAATTGAGAAATGTAATTTTGTAAAGCTTAAAAATGATATATGATAGCTAAATGGATTAATTGAGATAGTCTGTAGTCTTTTAAAGCTTAAGAATGATATATGGTAGCTAAATGGATTAATTGAGATAGTCTGTAGTCTTTTAAAGCTTAAGAATGATATATGGTAGCTAAATGGATTAATTGAGATAGTCTATAATCTTTTAACGGGTAAACATTCTTCCTAACCTGAATAAAACCGTCTAATAGTTGCCAGAATATAATGAAAAGGATATCACCAGTACTGAAGGGGTTAATTGTATTCAGCATAGGAAGGTTCTCTGAATTAAAGAGACAGGTACTATCTCTATTACATATTCAACTCTCACACATTTGTCTTTAACTTATTGTAATCTTATAATAATAGCCAGAATAAAATGAAAAGAGGTGCTATCGTCTCAGAGGCATCAACCCAATACATGATTGTTCGTATTTTAAAGTGGATAGCATGAAAGGTTTACTGATAATATAAATGGTACAGTAGATGTACATAATTCATCAGCAATTATTGTACACGTCAGTATACATGAATAATTATGACTGACACTGCCTTTATGAAGATCATCGGTGGTTGGGGACGGACATGTGGATATTATTAACCAGAGACTTGTTGGTGCCAGTCCCCGATAGTTGTTGAAGTTGTAGTTCCCCAGACTGTCTGGCCGAACAGTCCCGGTAGACCGAAACCGCTCCAGATGCTCGGGGGGGCCAGGGTGAGACTAGATCTGTCCTTGAGATGGCAGCGGGGGAGGGGATCATCAGCGTACGGGCTTGCACCCCCGGGCCAATGCCCCCACCGTCCACAGCCCCCCTTGCAGAGCCACCCAATCGGGCGATCTCGCCAGCAACTAGAAGGAAAAGTAGCACAGTAAAAAAAGATAGACAGAAACGGCTAAGGTTGGGTAGAGGCTGCCAACACTCACTCTGGATAGGACCAGCCCTCACTCTTCCCAGATCAGTATGCTTGCATGCTTGATTACTCCGGTTACAGAGTACACACACAACTACAGACTAGTTATTTTAGTAGATAATATTATTGCAGTACGTCCTTCTAAATTTGTATACAATCGTCTATGCTCTATAGGCCAGTATAGCTAAATATCAGACAATACTAAACTTCATTCTGTTACAAGTTATATGTTGTAGGGTGTCAGGTCAGGTCAGGTGAAGGTATTGAGGGATAAGCTTTTATAACGGCACCTTATTATTTTTTTTTTTTTTTTTTTTTAAGAGACTATGAACGGAGGAAGGAAAAACACAGATAAAACATAAAGGTCCATGTGCCTAAAGGCATCCTCCATTCATAAAATGTTTGTAACAACTGGATTTAAACTTTTGTAGATTGTAAGTTTGTGGAAAGCAACTCGAGGGAAGTGAATTCCAAAGAGTAGTAGTTCTAGGGATAAATTAATTTTGATAAGCAGAAGTTCTGCATTGTGGAGGAGAAAGTGTAAATTCATGGTCGCTCTCAGCTGCCCTAGTTCTACGGGGAAAGATGTGGAGAGGCGGCACAATTGAAGCAAGTTCCTCGGAACAATTGCTGTGAAAATATCTGTAGAATAATGCAAGGGATGCAACGTTTCTTCGTATGGATAATGTAGGAAGGTCCTGTGTGATTGCAGGGTTATTGATTAATCTAATAGCTTTATTTTGAATTTTGTCCAACTGCCTCAATGCAACCACTCTACTTCCACTCCACAGAGGTGAACAGTAATCCATCTGAGAACGCACATGACTTCTATATATTACATACATCTTCTATACATTTGCAAGAGTGTTGAGAGGAGGGTGTTGTAGAGAGAGCGGAAGCTGTTGGAGTGGCTTTGTTGTGTGTGTTATTAGTCTGTATACTGCATAGGTGAAGGTATTGAGGGATAAGCTTTTACAAAGGTACCTCGTATCTTCTTTCCGAAGAGTGTTGAGAGTGGAGACGTGGTGTTATAGAGAGAGAGGAAGCTGTTGGAGTGGCTTTGGTATGTATGTTAGTTGTCCAGCCTCTGTACATTTAAGGGTCTCTGGGGGCGGGGTTTGCTGGTGGTTCATTGGGTAGGATGGGCAGGCACTGTTAGAGAGAGAGAGAGAGTAAAGACAGGCGAGAGAGGTGAGGTAAGGTTTAAATAGAAAGGAAGTCAATAATTCGTGTGTTTTGGTAGGGAAGGATGGGGGGAGAGAGAGGGGGGAGGGGGAAAATGGGCATTAAGAGTCAAGAGAGGTAAGGTGTACGTTAAATATTAATGGTAGTATGATAAAGTGCATGTGTGGGTTAGAGAGCGAGAGAGAGAAACACGGTGGAGTTAGATATTTAAATCTATAGTTTTCAATATCAAAAGTTACATTTTTACCAAAAAACTCCAACTAAAAAAATATATATATATATATAAATAGAAATCAATAATTGAGTGTATATTGAGTATACTCACCGCACTCCTAGATAAAGTAGAAAGGAAAGCCTTTCGTATCATTAACTCCCGTCCACACACCAATGCTCTGCAATCTCTCTCTCTCTTCGCCGCAATGTTGCATCTCTCTCACTATTCTATCGCTACTACAATAATCAGTGTTCCTCGGAGCTTTCCCAGTGTATACCACCTCCTCTACGTAGGGTACGTAGTACCCGCCTTGCAACACAATCCCACCCTTACTCAGTGCAACTCTCCAATCCAAAAGTGAAACGCTATTCTCAGACTTTCTTCTATTCAACTGCTGAGCTCTGGAACTCTCTCCCAATTTCAGTCTTTCCCTCTTCCTATCACTGAAATTGCTTCAAACTCTGTGTGTCCAGGCATTTTAGCTCGAACATCCCTTGATTTCGGCCCTGTCACTCTTTGAAATCTGGGGGAAGCACTCGCTGCAGGCAGTTATGCCTTTTGTCTCACTCATTCACATAGAAAAAAAAAAATACAGTATATATTTGGTATTTACCGAACCCTACTATAGTTGTTGTTGTTCCCCAGACTGTCTGCCCGAACGGTCCCGAGTCCGGTAGACCGAAGCCGCTCCAGCTGCTCGGGGCCCCAGAAAGGGACAGGGGTAGGACGAGATGTCTCTGAGAGGGCAGCGGGGGAGGGGATCATCAGCCCACGGGCTTGCAACCCCGGGCCAATGCCCCCACCGTCCGTAGGCCCCCCCTCCCCCCCCCCCCCCTCTCCCCCTGCAGTGCCACCCAATCGGGCGTTCTCGCCAGCACCTAAAAGGAAAAGTAGTACGGGAAAAGAGACAGCCAGAAACGGATAAGGTTGGGTAGAGGGTGCCAAACCTCACTCTGGATAGGACCAACCCTCACCCCCACTAAGCCTAGTAAAAAAAAATACTGTTTTCCCGACTACTATGCAGAAAGACATGATAATACTGATAGGGGCTAGCTCAAAATACACCATGGGATCACTGCTGGTTCTGGTCCTGATAAATAATAGCCTGTGTCCCTTATCAATATCACATCTACCACTGTCACTCTCTCTCTCTCTCTCTCTCTCTCTCTCTCTCTCTCTCTCTCTCTCTCTCTCTCTCTCTCTCTCTCTCTCTCTCTCTCTCTCTCTCTCTCTCTCTCTCTCTCTCTCTCTCTCTCTCTCTCTCTCTCTCTCACCCCACCTTTTCACTTATGCAGCCTTCTAACACATGCAAAGACTCTCTGTAATAAAATTGGAATGAAATT
>CM064503.1:55430663-55455663 GCA_032716605.1 Paralithodes platypus | reverse complement strand
CTACACTCCCCCCCCCCCCCCCCCCCCCATCCTTCCCTACCAAAACACACGGACTGTTCCTTTTACTTATATATTTTCTAGATCTCAAGTGACGGCGTCTCTTCCGTGGATTGACCTTCCAATCTACCAAGATTGGAAGCCAAAGCGTCACATTTTTCCTTTGCCCCTCAACTTTCTCTTCATAATTGCTGAGGGGCACAGGGCCCTGGATGGGGCTTTGGTTTCCTGGGCGTTTCCGCACCCTCCTCAGCTCCCCGCCATGGAGTGGCTTCGGTCACCCAGGCTGTATTGTGGTCGGCAGGGAGGGTTCTGTGGGGGCGCTCGGTTATGGCTTTGGCCTTGCTCGGGGCCTTGGGGCTGTTCGGCCAGGCAGCTTGGGGAACAACAACAACAACAACAACGACCAAAAGACACGGATTATTGACTTTCCTTTATTTAAACCTTACCTCACCTCTCTCACCTGTTCTGTGTTTATACTCTCAGCCGGGCTCGAACCACCGACCTGACATCTTCTCATGTATTTCCTAATAGTTCACCAGCCGACTATCCCCTATCAACAACCTCATTTTACCCCCAGATCCTTCCTCGCCAATTAACTATCACATCAACTTTATTTCATCTCAGTTCCTCACATCCCCTGATCCTCCCTTACCTCCCCACCAATCCCTACCCCCTACACCCTAACTTTATTTTATTCCCCCCTCAGATTCATCAAGGATTATTTCGTATTATACCGTACATTACTAAGACGTTACTCTTTTTCCCAGATATAAGAAAGATCACGTATAACTGCGTTATGTTACTAACCCATTTGTCCCCTACTAACTTACTAATCCTGCCACGGACATTAGTCCTAGGGCAGTAGTTCCCTTTCCAATTTTCCCTTACCCACTCTAAGCCACTGTTTGGACACTTGATCCTCAGTGTTATGGAGGACAAGCAGCCTAGAGTGGTCACTAGATCTGTTGTTGCTTGATTTCCTTTGTACCCCTCATCAACCCCATAACACCTAGCCCTTATTTCTCCCCAACCCCGACCCCCTCACCAACCTTCTACACCCCCCCCCCCTCACCACACACAGGTTCATCACACTATTCTATGCCCCCCCCAACCACATACAGGTTCATCACACTATTCTATGCCCCCCCCCCACCACATACAGGTTCATCACACTATTCTATGCCCCCCCCCACCACATACAGGGTTCATCACACTATTCTATGCCCCCCTCACCACATACAGGTTCATCACACTATTCTATGCCCTCACCACATACAGGGTCATCACACTATTCTATGCCCCCCCCCCCCCACATACAGGTTCATCACACTATTCTATGCCCCCCTCACCACATACAGGTTCATCACACTATTCTATGCCCCCCCTCACCACATACAGGTTCATCACACTATGCTATGCCCCCCCTCACCACATACAGGGTCATCACACTATGCTATGCCCCCCTCACCACATACAGGTTCATCACACTATTCTATGCCCCCCCCACCACATACAGGTTCATCACACTATTCTATGCCCCCCGCGCCACATACAGGTTCATCACACTATTCTATGCCCCCTCTCACCACATATAGGTTCATCACACTATTCTATGCCCCCCGCCTCACCACATACAGGTTCATCACACTATTCTATGCCTCCCCTCACCACATACAGGTTCATCACACTATTCTATGCCCCCCCCCACCACACACAGGTTCATCACACTATGCTATGCCCCCCTCACCACATACAGGGTCATCACACTATTCTATGCCCCCCCCGCCTCACCACATACAGGTTCATCACACTATTCTATCCCCCCCTCACCACATACAGGTTCATCACACTACGTTATGCCCCCTCACCACATACAGGTTCATCACACTATTCTATGCCACCCTCACCACATACAGGTTCATCACACTATTCTATGCTCCCCCCTCACCACATACAGGTTCATCACACTATTCTATTCCCCCCCCCCTCACCACATACAGGTTCATCACACTATTCTATGCCTCCCCTCACCACATACAGGTTCATCACACTATTCTATGCCTCCCCTCACCACATACAGGTTCATCACACTATTCTATGCCCCCCTCACCACATACAGGTTCATCACACTATGCTATGCCCCCCCCCACCACATACAGGTTCATCACACTATTCTATGCCCCCCCCCCCACCACATACAGGTTCATCACACTATTCTATGCCTCCCCCTCACCACATACAGGTTCATCACACTATTCTATGCCCCCCCTCACCACATACAGGTTCATCACACTATTCTATGCCCCCCTCACCACATACAGGTTCATCACACTATTCTATGCCCCCCTCACCACATATAGGTTCATCACACTATTCTATGCCCCCCCCTCACCACATACAGGTTCATCACACTATTCTATGCCCCCCCCCTCACCACATACAGGTTCATCACACTATTCTATGCCCCCCTCACCACATACAGGTTCATCACACTATGCTATGCCCCCCCCTCACCACATACAGGTTCATCACACTATTCTATGCCCCCCCCCCTCACCACATACAGGTTCAACACACTATTCTATGCCCCCCCCTCACCACATACAGGTTCATCACACTATTCTATGCCCCCCCTCACCACATACAGGTTCATCACACTATTCTATGCCCCCCCTCAACCACATACAGGTTCATCACACTATTCTATGCCCCCCCCACCACATACAGGGTCATCACACTATTCAATACCTCCCCCCCCCACCACATACAGGGTCATCTCACTATTCTATGCCCCCCCTACCACATACAGGTTCATCACACTATTCTATGCCCCCCCCCACCACATACAGGGTCATCACAGTATTCTATGCCCCCCCCCTCACCACATACATGTTCAACACACTACGCTATGCCCCCCTTCACACATTCAGGGTCATCACACTATTCTATGCCACCCTCACCACATACAGGTTCATCACACTATTTTATGGCCCCCCCCACCACTACAGGTTCATCACACTATTCTATGCCCCACTCACCACATACAGGTTCATCACTATTCTATGCCCCCCCTCACCACATACAGGGACATCACACTATGCTATGCCCCCCCCCACCACATACAGGTTCATCACACTATTCTATGCCCCCCCCACCACACACAGGTTCATCACACTATGCTATGCCCCCTCACCACATACAGGGTCATCACACTATGCTATGCCCCCCCCCCCACCACATACAGGTTCATCACACTATTCTATGCCCCCCTCACCACATACAGGCACACTATTCTATGCCCCCTCTCACCACATACAGGTTCATCACACTATTCTATGCCCCCCGCCTCACCACATACAGGTTCATCACACTATTCTATGCCTCCCCTCACCACATACAGGTTCATCACACTATTCTATGCCCCCCCCCACCACACACAGGTTCATCACACTATGCTATGCCCCCCTCACCACATACAGGGTCATCACACTATTCTATGCCCCCCCCCTCACCGCATACAGATTCATCACACTATTCTATGCCCCCCATCACCACATACAGGTTCATCACACTATTCTATGCCCCCCCTCACCACATACAGGTTCATCACACTATTCTATGCCCCCCTCACCACATACAGGTTCATCACACTATTCTATGCCCCCCCCCTCACCACATACAGGTTCAGCACACTATTCTATGCCCCCCCCCCTCACCACATACAGGTTCATCACACTATTCTATGCCTCCCCTCACCACATACAGGTTCATCACACTATTCTATGCCCCCCTCACCACATACAGGTTCATCACACTATTCTATGCCCCCCTCACCACATACAGGTTCATCACACTATGCTATGCCCCCCCACCACATACAGGTTCATCACACTATTCTATGCCCCCCCCCCACCACATACAGGTTCATCACACTATTCTATGCCTCCCCCTCACCACATACAGGTTCATCACACTATTCTATGCCCCCCTCACCACATACAGGTTCATCACACTATTCTATGCCTCCCCCCCACCACATACAGGTTCATCACACTATTCTATGCCTCCCCTCACCACATACAAGATCATCACACTATTCTATTGCCCCCTCACCACATATAGCTTCATCACACTATTCTATGCCCCCCTCACCACATATAGCTCATCACACTATCTATGCCCCCCCTCACCACGTACAGGTTCATCACACTATTCTATGCCTCCCCTCACCACATACAGGTTCATCACACTATTCTATGCCCCCCTCACCACATACAGGTTCATCACACTATGCTATGCCCCCCTCACCACATACAGGTTCATCACACTATTCTATGCCCCCCTCACCACATATAGCTTCATCACACTATTCTATGCCCCCCCCTCACCACGTACAGGTTCATCACACTATTCTATGCCCCCCCTCACCACATACAGGTTCATCACACTATTCTATGCCCCCCCTCACCACATACAGGTTCATCACACTATTCTATGCCCCCCCACCCACATACAGGGTCATCACACTATTCTATACCTCCCCCCCACCACATACAGGGTCATCACACTATTCTATGCCCCCCCTACCACATACAGGTTCATCACACTATTCTATGCCCCCCCCACCACATACAGGGTCATCACAGTATTCTATGCCCCCCCCCTCACCTCATACAGGTTCATCACACTATCCTATGCCCCCACTCACGACATACAGGTTCATCACACTATTCTATGCCTCCCCCCACCACATACAGGTTCATCACACTATTCTATGCCTCTCCCTCACTACATACAGGTTCATCACACTATTCTATGCCCCCCTCACCACATACAGGTTCATCACACTATCCTATGCCTCCCCCCCACCACATACAGGTTCATCACACTATTCTATGCCTCCCCCCCACCACATACAGGTTCATCACACTATTCTATGCCTCCCCCCCACCCACCACATACAGGTTCATCACACTATTCTATGCCTCCCCCTCACCACATAGAGGTTCATCACACTATTCTATGCCCCCCCTCACCACATACAGGTTCATCACACTATTCTATGCCCCCTTCACCACATACAGGTTCATCACACTATTCTATGCCCCCCCTCACCACATACAGGTTCATCACACTATTCTATGCCCCCCTCACCACATACAGGTTCATCACACTATTCTATGCCTCCCCCCCCCCACCACATACAGGTTAATCACACTATTCTATGCCTCCCCCCCACCCCCTACAGGTTCATCACACTATTCTATGCCTCCCCCTCACCACATACAGGTTCATCACACTATTCTATGCCCCCCCTCGCCACATACAGGTTCATCACACTATTCTATGCCCCCTCACCACATACAGGTTCATCACACTATTCTCTGCCCCCCCCCCCTCACCACATACAGGTTCATCACACTATTATATGCCTCCCCTCACCACATACAGGTTCATCACACTATTCTATGCCCCCCCTCACCACATACAGGTTCATCACACTATTCTATGCCCCCCCTCACCACATACAGGTTCATCACACTATTCTTTGCCCCCCCCTCACCACATACAGGTTCATCACTCTATTCTCTGCCTCTCCCTCACCACATACAGGTTCAACACACTATTCTATGCCCCCCCTCACCACATACAGGTTCATCACACTATTCTATGCCCCCCCCTCACCACATACAGGTTCATCACACTATTCTATGCCTCCCCCCCACCACATACAGGTTCATCACACCTCTCTAAGCCTCCCCCCCACGTCAAACAGGTTCAGCACACTATTCTATGCCTCCCCCCCCACCACATACAGGTTCATCACACTATTCTATGCCTCCCCCTCACCACATACAGGTTCATCACACTATTCTATGCCCCCCTCACCACATACAGGATCATCACACTATTCTATGTCCCCCCCCCCCACATACAGGTTCATCACACTATTATATGCCCCCCCCTCACCACATACAGGTTCATCACACTATTCTATGCCCCCCCTCACCACATACAGGTTCATCACACTATTCTATGCCCCCCCTCACCACATACAGGTTCATCACACTATTCTATGCCCCCCCCCACCACATACAGGTTCATCACACTATTCTATGCCCCCCCTCACCACATACAGGTTCATCACACTATTCTACTCCCCCCCCCCCCACTACAGGTTCATCACATATTCTATGCCCCCCCCCCACCACCACATACAGGTTCATCACACTATTCTATGCCCCCCCCCTCACCACATACAGGTTCACCACACTATTCTATGCCCCCCCCCCACCACATACAGGTTCATCACACTATTCTATGCCCCCCCCCACCACATACAGGTTCATCACACTATTCTATGCCCCCCCCCACCACATACAGGTTCATCACACTATTCTATGCCCCCCCCCCCACCACATACAGGTTCATCACACTATTCTATGCCCCCCCCCACCACATACAGGTTCATCACACTATTCTATGCCCCCCCTCACCACATACAGGTTCATCACACTATTCTATGCCCCCCCCCCCCACCACATACAGGTTCATCACACTATTCTATGCCCCCCCCTCACCACATACAGGGTCATCACACTATTCTATGCCCCCCCCCACATACAGGTTCATCACACTATTCTATGCCCCCCCTCACCACATACAGGTTCATCAAACTATTCTATGCCCCCCCCCCCCTTCTTTCTCACCAATTCCTCCCCCGCAACAAACCCCAATCCCCTCCCTATCCCCCAATCCTACTCACTAACTCCCTCCTAATCCCTCACCCACCCCCTATTCCCTCCCCCACCACCACCCCCTCTCATTTACCTCCTACCCGTCTCACCAACCCCCTAACCCCTCTCACCACCCCCCAAACCTCATACACCCCCACACACCTCCCTGACAGCCCACGACAGGTGATACAACAGCTTGGTCATACATCACCCTCGTGTTTACACCTATCTCAACCCACACACACATCTCCACACTTCCTCTCTCTCTCTCTCCACACACCTACACACTTGGAGCGCCCCCCCCCCCCCCCCCACCCACACACATGTTCACACACACACACACACACACACACACACACACACACACACACACACACACACACACACACACACACACACACACACACACACCTCCACTCTCTCTCTTCACACACACACACCTCCACTCTCTCTCTCCACACACACACACACACACACACACACTAACACCACCCCTACCTCCACCACCACCACCACCATCTCATTATTCACCTCACATCATCAATCATGCTTCCTGCCTGGTGGTTCGTCTCTACCAGCATCCTCATGATTTTAACCCTTTTGTCAGGTATTCTGTTAAGGTATCGATGTAATAATTCAGGGGTAAGATTCTAGCAATGGCTCCAAATCGATTTTAGCATTATTTTATTTTTTAATTTCCTAGTTTTCCTTCATAATTCATGCGGGTTTTTTTATTAAGAATTAGTGCAATTTAGTTATTTACGTTTTTCTGTGTATGGCCACCCTCATTAAGGGGAGATCTCCACTTGAGGGATTTTTGTCTTGACCCCTTTCTCCCTCATGTTTAACCCCATTGCTTTTGATATTATAAAACGTTTGCCCGATTAGTTTAGCGATTTTAAGAACTTTCACCCCATATTAAGACCTTTCGTGCAATTCAGGTGTCGATTTTATCGTGGCGAGCGATAGCGAGCCTGTAATTTAAGAGGAACCGGCTTTCGGCCGGGACATTTTTCTACCGAAAAATGTACAAATTTATCTTGAAAGGGACTCAAGGGGGTATAATTTTAAGCTTGATGGAGGTCTAGGGAACAAACTAAATACCTCCCCTTAAGGGGAGTAAGGCGTCCGGCAATAGATAGATAGATAGATAGATATATAGATAGATAGATAGTTTTTTATCAGCTTAACCTAACTTAGTATAATTTTCAAACAGAAATGCACCAGCTTATAATATCAGAAATTATGAACCCCTTCCGTACCGGCGATGTCTTTTCGATTTCATTCTGTCTATATTTAGACGATTCTATGCAGTTTAAGAAGGATCTGTGGTGGTAAAAAGGGTTAAGTGAGAGGGTTCGAAGCATGTTAACTGCTGGAGGTCCTTTTTAAACTGAATATATTCGTCCATTAGTAGCCAGAATAAATAAACAAAAACAAAACGGCACCGGTACTGAAAGGGTTAATTATATTCTGACTGCTACAAGAACAATCACTCCAATATAAAGAAGAATTCTGCCAGAATATTTATTTTACCTAGCCTAACTAAAGGGGGTAGTACTCGCTTTTTATGGACCCCCTTCTCCCTCATTTTTAGCATATTAGTTTTGAGGTTTTTAGACGTTCGTTCCGTCAGTTTGGCGATTTTGAGACCTTTCGCCCCATTTTGATACAAAAATGTGGCGAAAGGTCTCAAAATCGCCAAACTAACGGAACGAACGTCTTAAAACCTCACAACTAATAGGCTAAGCATGGGGGAGAAGGGGGTCCAGGAAAACGACTACTCCCCCTTAAATACACTTAAGGCCTAAGCCAAACATTATCCATATATAAAGGACGCTCGTGTTTGGCGGATTAACCCCTTCTGTACCGGTGACGTCTTTTTCATTTTATTCTAGCTATTCTTGTAGAATTGTGTGCAGTTTAACCCCTTCAGACTCATATGACGCAGAGGTTGCCAGATTAGCAATAAGAAATAGAGTTCTCTCACTCTTATAATTACCTCTCCAAAATTAGTTTTCTGCCCACAGCTAACTCAAAGACAACTGCAGAGGTTGAAGTAACTAAACTAAAGGTTTCTAAATACCCCTGATGGTAACAAAGGCTTTAAAGTATCCCCAATAGGCTCAACACAGCTAACTCAAAGACAACTGCAGAGGTTGAAGTAACTAACTAAAGGTTTCTAAATACCCCTGATGGTAACAAAGGCTTTAAAGTATCCCCAATAGGCTCAACACAGCTAACTCAAAGACAACTGCAGAGGTTGAAGTAACTAAACTAAAGGTTTCTAAATACCCCTGATGGTAACAAAGGCTTTAAAGTATCCCTAATAGGCTCAACACAGCTAACTCAAAGACAACTGCAGAGGTTGAAGTAACTAAACTAAAGGTTTCTAAATACCCCTGATGGTAACAAAGGCTTTAAAGTATCCCTAATAGGCTCAACACAGCTAACTCAAAGACAACTGCAGAGGTTGAAGTAACTAAACTAAAGGTTTCTAAATACCCCTGATGGTAACAAAGGCTTTAAAGTATCCCTAATAGGCTCAACACAGCTAACTCAAAGACAACTGCAGAGGTTGAAGTAACTAAACTAAAGGTTTCTAAATACCCCTGATGGTAACAAAGGCTTTAAAGTATCCCCAATAGGCTCAACACAGCTAACTCAAAGACAACTGCAGAGGTTGAAGTAACTAAACTAAAGGTTTCTAAATATCCCTGATGGTAACAAAGGCTTTAAAGTATCCCCAATAGGCTCAACACAGCTAACTCAAAGACAACTGCAGAGGTTGAAGTAACTAAACTAAAGGTTTCTAAATACCCCTGATGGTAACGAAGGCTTTAAAGTATCCCTAATAGGCTCAAAATCGCGTCATATGTCTGACAGGGTTAAGAAGGATCTGTGGTTGCGAAAAGGGTTAAGCGAGGTAGTTAATTGTTGGAGGCCCTTATTAAACTGAATAAAATCGTCTAATATTAGCCAAAATACAGTTAGAAGGACGTCGCCGGTACAGAACGGGTTAAGGGGAGGTTTCCACTTCAGGGATTTTTTTCTCGACTCCTTTCTCCCTCGTGTTTAGCCCCATTGTTTTTTTAATTTTAAGACGTTCGCCCCATTATTTTGACGATTTTAAGAACTTTCGACCCATTTCTGTCAATTTTAAGACCTTTCGTGCCATTTAGGTGTCGATTTTATCCTGGCGAGCGATAGCGAGCCTGTAATTTAAGAGGAACCGGCTTTCAGCCAGGACATTTTTCTACCGAAAAATGTAAAAATTTATCTTGAAAGGGGCTCAAGGGGGTGTAATCTTAAGCTTGATGGATATCTACGGACCAAACTAAAAACCTCCCCTTAAGAAGGGATTGGGGTTCTCGAAAACGGGCTCCAGTCCTGACGCTTTCTTGACTTACAGTGTGCTGGCTTGATAATCCAGTAGGGTTGATAGCCTCTGAAGTCCTATTTTAACTACCTAACTGGCAGATCAAGGAACTGGAGCTTCTCTCGCACTTCTCGTACAACCTCGGGAAGAACGCTATCTGGACCAGATGATTTGTACCTATCTATCTTACCTATCGACCCTATTTAAGCAAGAGAGAGAGAGAGTGAGAGTGTGTATGAGAGAGAGAGAGAGAGAGAAAGTGAGAGAGCAACAGTCCTATAGGGTTGAAAGGGCAGGACCTGTTGCGTGTTTTAGGAGCTCTGGGATTGTGGACCTTGGCTTACCCATATTATAAAAGAATGTTATTTATTTATGTATTCAGTTTATAGTAACCTCGGTAGACCTATCAAGCTTTAATAAACACCCCCTTCAAAATATGTTTGTACATTTTTCGGCCTCCTAGAATTACAGGCTCGCTATCGCTCGCCTGGAAAAAATCGACACCTAAATGGCACGAAAGCGCTTTCTAATAACAAAGCAATGGATTTTAAAAAATGCCAAACTAATGGAACGAACGTCTTAAAATCTCAAAGGTAATGGGACTAAACATGAGGGAGAAAAAACAACAACCTCCCCTTAATGAGATTTAATTCGGGATGGCTTCGAAAACTTAGGCCACGACTCATGTTCATCACTGTACAATCACGAACATTAATATTGGAACACTACGTTCGCCCCTTCGTTTCGAAAAGATTGCTAAACTTTGTTGTTTAAACCCGCAACAATTTCTTGATTTCATTCTAGTTACGGGTCATACGATTTTATTCAGCTTAGCATAAACCTCTCATGATAAAGGAGTTTACGTCTTCTGGTTAATGTTGAAGCATTTATGCTCGTGACTGTACTAACGACAAAAGTTCGTTCCCCTAACCAACCACTGTGTGAATCCGAAACACCTGGTGAGCGAAAAACAAAGCATTTATTGGGTGTAAATTACACTGCTTTCAGATGCTTCGTATTCGACCCCCAGGTGTTTCGGATTCACACAGTGGCTGGTTAGGGGAACGAACTATTGTCGTTGATTGTACACCTGCCCTTAATTTCGATTTAATTTAGTGTCTACCAAATTAAGTAATAAATGCAATTAAACTTATACGAATAAATTGACGGTAAATCTACAGTTATACTACCCCTCCCCCACTACCCCCACCACCTCCCCCCTTCAAAACACGCCTTTTAGCGTGTTTTTGGATGGTTCAGCAGACGCGGAAACTGGAAAAAAACTTATTTTGATAAAAAATTATCACCAACCAGATACGAGTTTTTCAGGTAATTTGTTGTTGTTTTTATTTTTTTATTTGATACACAGTGTTGTTTAATACTAAGGACCGTCGCATTTTAGTATTTTTAACATTAGCCTAACCTAACTTAACCTAACCTAACCGAAAAGTAACCTGTTTCCGCGACGGTCTAAACTCCCCCTCACGTTCCCTGTTCATGGGTGCGCGACGGTCTAAACCCTGCTCACGTTCCCTGTTTATGGGTTTGCAATACTTCAATGTATCTATTTCAAGTCAAATATACATTTCCGCGCATCATCAAACCATACTAAGTCTACTACTAATAATATTAACCCATTAGTACCAACAGAATAGCGACAAAATAGGGGTAGTATAACTGTAGATTTATCAAATTGACAGTGTAACGTATGAACTAATTTGTGAATTATCAAAATATAACCCCCGAGCTCTGAATCATTTGTCCAGCCCGGAACAGAATGAATTAACGCACATCGCTCCGAACTGTATTTGAAACTTAAACTAAACCCCGTCTTCAGTTCGAACGCAGCATAGAATAAAATGGAACTTTGAACTTTGGCGGCCTGAATTACCTCATTTACCCCAAGTCAGTACGAGAGTGAAGTGTGGTAAGGGAGTGTTGTTGATGGAAGTGCAAATGGAGGTAAACTGCAAGAAAAGTGGAGATATTACAAGCAAACGGATCACCATTATGTTCGGTATGTTTATTATTAACAGTGCTGCCATTTACGGATTTTCGCCTGCTATCACGGGACCAAGGTTAAGAGATACAACAGGTTGCAGCATGGGGTCACTCAAACTCGTACCCGCTCGCGCATGACGTCACGAGGAAGGAAGGGTCGGAGGTCACTCGACTGTTTACCATTCATTCTCAAAGGAGCAGCCGAGCCAGCACCATCCTCCGTTTTCTTTTACTTCATACCGTGATGCTATAACTACTGTATAATGCCCTGTGAAAGTGCAGCTCTTCTATTTTAACTGAACAAAATGCCTTTATATTGTCAAGTTGTTGGATGCATTTTGGATGCATTATGTATATATATATATATATATATATATATATATATATATATATATATATATATACAGTATATGTGTGTGTGTAGTATGTAGGCTATGAACCGTAAAACCGTGTAACTTCGGAAATTTGTCGAAGTTTTTAACAAAATCTCCTGACTGTAAACACATTGTAGAGATATAACTAGGTAAAGTGATGCGTGGTGATAGTGCGCGGTAATCCAGGAAGCCTCCTAAAATTATCCCCCATAATAAGAGAGCTATCCTTATCCTAAATGGTGTCCGAAGTCATCTTGAAAAGTGGCTATTACTTATTATCGCCAATGTCCGAAGTTACGACCCAAGTCCGAAGCAACTTGGGTTTACGGAATGTAATTATTTGTATGTATGTGTGTATACCGGTATATACCAGGTTCAGATTATGCTGTTCAAATTTGATGTCCTCATTACAGAATGGACATATATAGTTTATTTGGAGTCAGTACAACGAAGAATGACCAAAATTATCCATAATATTATATATCTTCCATATATAGAAAGGTTGAATAAATTAGTCTTGCACTCGTTACAGAGACCCATCTCGTCCAAATGCCTATCTAATTTTATCTTAAAGCTCTCTATCATTTTTGATCCCACTATAGCACTTGGTAGCCTATTCCACCTATCTACAACTCTGTTACCAAACCACTATTGGCCTATATCTTTTCTGAAACGAAATGTATCTATCTTGAAAACAATTGTTATAGTTCTTTCGCTATCACTGGGCTTTAGTACATTTTTCATGTCCCCTCTATTAATCCCACTAACCCACTTGAACACCTCTATCAAATCCCCTCTAACTCTGCGTCTCTCTAATGAATGAACATAAGAACCTAAGAAAATGGGAGTCTGCAAAAAGCCGATCGGCCCTCACAAGGCAGATCCCTGTCACACCCAACCCCAATTACATAAGAACATAAGATCACGTGAAGCTGCATATGGCCTATCTACTTTAAAAGCTTCTTACTCTCACAAATACTTCCTAGAATTAGTACTTAAGTTAATATAGTACCAATATATAATATATTTAAGAAATAATAATTATGTCTAGATTTCTAGAAAAAATGCAATATTTGACACTACTTGGCCAAACTGGTTCACGGGCCTCATGCTAGAGGGAGTGGGGCCGCATGAGGCCCGCATATTGGAGTTGGACACCCCTGGGTCTAGTGGCAGCGGGTTGGCTGGCAGGCGAGCGTTTTTCTACCTTTCTTTCTCTCGTCCAGCATTGTGACGTAAGCAGGCTGCGCGTGCGCCAACCTGTTGTATCTCTTAACCTTGCACGGGACAACAGTGAGCCTTGATGACGTGTTAAAACGAGTGCTACGTCACTCATCCGGCCTACAGAAATTACGGACTGTTTTGGCTAGTTTGCAATTTAGTTTGTCATACGGCAAATATAAGCTTTAGGAATGATTTATAGAGTCGTTATTAGTATGTAAACGCTAATTATGTTATGAAATGAGAAATAGTATTCAACTTGCTACGTTTAGCGTATATTTAATTTTAGAACAGTTACCCAGGTTCTTTCTATGGTTTTCTCTCGATTGAGAACAAATGTGATGATAGTGACGAAATAAAGTAGCACGTTGGAAAGTACGGTATTAAACATTGTAATATTATTACAGTGAACTCAGTGTGGCCGCATTGAGTACTATGAATGAGCCCAGACACCGTACAGTACTTACTGTATATGGTGTTGTTGTCATAGTTACACTGATAACTGAGATATATAACTTGTATGACGTCATATCCAGTGTATGCTGTGATTGGTTGGAGTTCCTGACCAATTATAACATTACCTAGCACTCATCATTATTCATTTGTATTAATCTGTGTCATATAATATTTATTTTATTTGTATTGTAACTGTAAAATTAGAGTTAATTCTAGTTTCGCTTTCACAGCATACTCATAAATTTCTATGGCTACTTTAGAGTTGTCATATACCATACTTAATTCCTATATATGTCCAAAGCGGCGGAAATGCATTATAAGGAATTATACCTACTGTAAAAAAAAAAAAAATTATCTTCCCATATGCGGCACCATAGCTATTACATAATACTAGGTTAGGTTAGGTAAGGTTGTTAGGTTAGGCTAATGTAGTTTATTATCATTATATTACGTCTTTTACCCAGCAATTTCCCTGATCTTCATAGTTGGTCGGGAAGCTATGCCTTTACAACGGCGCCTCCCTTTTGTCGCTGTGTACGTGAAACTAGAATTTTACCTAAAATTACCAGTAGATTTTCCTTCCTCTTCTACGTTCAATGGTCTATTATACAAAGCAATGGGTACTTATTACCGAAACTACCAATAATTATTTCTCAATATTTGAAGGCTAGTAAAGAATAAGGATGTTGCAAAGATCATATTAAAATGTTTCAATCTCCGGAGATACATTTTATGTGTAATTTATAAAGTGCTGTAAAAACAAAAAAATCTCCCTATTGACGACAGTGAAACTCTTATTAAGCCCCTTACTATTAGTAACCCCCCCTGGGGGTTAGGGAATAGAATATGCCCCACGTGCCTTCTGCGTGTCGTAAGAGGCGACTAAAGAGGTTGGGTCGGTGGGCTTGCGACCCCCACCCGGAAAAAATATCTAAGCAAAGAAAAACGAACGAACAGCCTCGGATGCGGACGGAACCAACGTTGACGAACCACGACCGACTAAGGACATGCCTTTGGACATTCTGAGAATGGCTACGTGGAATGTTAGTGGCATGAATGATGGCACAAAAGAGAGAGAGGTTCTGGAAGTGTTAGTGAATGCCAGGCTGGATGTATGTGGAATGACAGAGACCAAATGGAAAGGTTCAGATGTGAGAGAGTGGGAGTGTGGAATGGGTGTGTGTGTGCTGGAGTGAGTGAAGGAACAGCGAGAGAAGGTGCATGTTTGTTTGTAAGTAGCAAATGGAAGGAATGTGTAAGAGAGTATGGGTCTGTGGGTTCAAGGATTGTGTGGGTGAGAATGAAAGTAGGAATACAAAACGTGGGTGATTGTATGCGTGTATGCCCCGACAGAGGATATACTTGAAAGAAAGAAAGAGGAGTTCTGGATGAATGTGGAGGCGTGCCTGGAGAAGTTTGACAAGAACGAAAGAATATTTCTGATTGGGGATATGAATGGTAAGGTGGGTGATAGGAAAGTTGAGGGAGTGGTGGGAGGTACCATCAGAGGTGAATGGGAATGGTAGTGCACTTGTGGACGTATGTGTGGGGAGGAGGCTGTGGATAGCCAACACCTTCTTCCGACACAGAATGATCCACAGGTACACGTGGAACGGATGTTGACGATGAAGGATAAGACAGTGGTGGAACGAAAGTCATTGATTGATTATGTATGTGTGGATGAACGAATGAAGAAATCTGTGATGGATGCTAGGGTGTATAGGGGTATTGGAGGGGGTCTGTCTGATCATTATGTAGTGGTAGCCAAGGTTAGGATACAAAAGAAGTGGGTGAGGAGAGCGGGAGGGAGGCGAGAGGAGGGTGGAATGGTGAGGAGGGTGGAGAGGTTGCAGGAGGAGGAAGTCAGGGAGGAGTACAGGAGAGCAGTGGAAAGACGACTAGGTGGGTTCGACCTGGAAGTTATGGAGGAAGTGGAGGAGATGAGCAAGGTGTTTAAGGATGAGATCTGTGCAGCATGTGAGGAGGTGTGTGGAGTGAGGAGAAGAGGGAGGGGAGTGAAAGGTACAGCATGGTGGACAGAAGAGGTAAGAATAGCTGGAAGAAAAGAAGAAAGCATATAGAGAGTGGTTGGGTAGTAGAGGGAATGAAGATTCCGAGAGACAGAAACGAGCGAGGTACGTGGAGAGTAAGAGGGTGGTGAAGAGAGTAGTGAAGGAAAGTAAGAGAAGAGTAGATGAGGAATTTGGAAGGAATCTGAGTGTAAAATGGAGGGAGAGCAAGAAACTGTTCTGGAAAGAAGTCAAGAAAGTTAGGGAAGGTAGCAAGGGAAACAGTAAGGGTGTGAAAGATAAGAATGGGAGAATGCTAGCCGAGAAGCAAGAGAGAGTCGAAAGATGGAGGGAGTACTTCAGTGAGTTGCTAAATGAAAGGAATGAAGAGCCAGCAAACATAGCTGGATATGGTATGGGAGGGAGAAGAAGAGAAGTAGTGGAGGAGGAGGTGGGGATCAGGAGGTCAGAAGTGTGGGAAGCCATGAAAAGAGTGAAGTTGGGGAAAGCACCAGGAACAGATGGAGTGTGTGGGGAAATGTTGAGGTATGGTGGTGAGATAGTGATAGAATGGGTATGGAAAATGTGCAAACTAGCATGGGAGAAGGGGAGTGCACCCGATGACTGGAAGACTGGCATAATAGTCCCCCTATATAAGGGCAAAGGGGAAAGAGGAGTGTGTGGTAACCACCGAGGAATATGTCTTCTAAGCGTAGTAGGGAAGGTATACAGTAGGGTAGTGATTGAGAGAGTGAGAGTGAGAACGGAGAAATGGATAGGCGACGAGCAGGGAGGTTTTAGGAAGGGAAGAGGATGTGTAGATCAGATTTTTACCCTGAATTGTGTTGTGGAGAAGTATCTGGAGAAGAAACAAAAGGTGTATGTTGCCTTTATGGACTTGGAGAAGGCCTATGACAGAGTGGATAGAGAAGGTTTGTGGAAAGTACTTAGAATATACGGAGTAGAGGGCAAGTTGCTGAAAGCAGTGAAGAGCATGTATGAGGGTTGCAAAGGCGGCAGTACGTGTGGAGAGTGAGCAGAGTGAGTTCTTTGACCTGAATGTTGGTTTGAAACAGGGGTGTGTGATGTCCCCGTGGTTGTTTACTGTATATATGGATGGAGTTATGAAAGAAATACTATCAAGAGCAGTGGATGTTGGTGTATCGCTGAAAAGGGAGGGAATTGAGTGGAAGCTACCTATACTGCTGTTTGCGGATGATACAGTTCTGATGAGTGATAATGAATGGGAGTTGCAGGGTCTGGTAAATGAGTTTGGAACAGTGTGCGAAAAACGGAATTTGAAGGTAAATACGGGGAAGAGCAAGGTTATGGTCTTCGAAAGGGGTGAAGCTGAACGGTCAGGCTATGGAGATCGTCAACTCTTTTAAGTATCTGGGCAGTGTGTTGAGTAAAGATGGGACTATGGATGAAGAGGTGCGGGAGAGGGTACAACAGGGGAAGAGGGTTGTAGGAACGCTAAAAGCAGTAACAAGAAATAGGGTGGTCAGTATGGAAGTGAAGAAGTCCTTGCATGACAGTGTGGTAATCCCGACACTGACTTACGGAAGCGAAGCCTGGACGTTGGTTGAGAGACTCAGACCAAGAGTGAGAGCAGTGGAAATGAATTACCTAAGGAGTGCGTGCGGAGTTACATGGAGGATAGACAGACTAATGAGGAAGTAAGAAGGAGGTGTGGTGTGGAGGTAGATGTGCTGGAAAGTGTGAAAAGGAACAACTTGAGATGGTTCGGCCATATGGAACGTATGGAAAGCGAGAGAATGACTAAGAGGGTGTACGAGAGCGAGGTGGAGGGACAGAGGGGGAGAGGTAGACCGAATATGAGGTGGAAGGATGGAGTGAGGAACTACATGAATGAAGGCGGTGCTGGTTGGGGGGAGGGGCGTCGACTGACTGGGGACAGAGGTGCATGGGGGCGGTTCGTTCGTGGCCACCCCTTCGGGGATCACGGCGTCAGGCAATAGATAGATAGATAGACTATTAGTAAGAGTTTCACTGCCATCAATAGGGAGAATTATAGGAAGAGTTTTTTGTTGTTACAGTACTTTATATTGACGACAGTGAAACTCTTATTAAGCCCCTTACTATTAATAAGAGTTTCACTGCCATCAATAGGGAGATTTATAGGAAGAGTTTTTTGTTGTTACAGTACTTTATATAGTGCACATAAAATGTATCTCCGGAGGTTGAAACACATTTTAATGTGATTTTTGCAACATCCTTGTTCTATAATAGCCTTCATAATATTGATAAATAATTAGTGGTAGTTTCGGTAATAAGTACCCAGGATTATACCACAGTTAATATTTACCTCCTGTTATCCACAGCCAAAACCGAAGATTGCTGAGTAAATACCTTAGAATTCATCGTATTTTTTTTTTTTTTCGGCGACCGTCAATCTTTTATTATTTTAATACCAAACCAGCGGGGGTGTGGGGTCGGCAGCCCCCAGGTTGTTAGGTTAGGCAAATATTACCCCTTATTTTCGTCTTTTACCCCGCAATTTCCCTGATCTTCATAGCCCTCCCCACTAGTGGGGGCTATTTAATTAGATTGTTGGATAATGGGTATAAATACTCATTCCCGCCAGTCCTTAGTATAAAACAACACTGTATATTAAAGAAAACGGAGAAAAACAAAAACACAAAACGCTAAATTCGCTGTGAAACCGGGTCTAGATTTTTTTTTTTTTTAAAGGTGTTATTTTATGAAACACGTCGGAAATTGCAAAACAAACATTATCCATCAATCTTAAGACACAAAAGCAACAAGACATATTCGCTCGCGATCACATTTCCGGCAATTTTGACTGCCGTGGGATACAAAAATAAGTTAAGCCCCCCCCCCCCCCCCTCACGACTTATTGTCATCATCATATGTTGCCAGCAGGGAGCAAAAACAGAATAAAACAAAAGCGAAACCGCGAGCGTACGACCTATGTAAACATGACGACCGTAGCCCGGATACCACATCCTTAGATATTTTGTTAGTTATTTAGGGCGTATATTATAATGAATTACCGACGGTTTTAAGCACATAACATAACTAATATATTTGCCTAAATAATATATGATAAATCTACAGTTACACTACCCCTATTTTGTCGGTATTCTGTTGGTACTAATGGGTTAATATTATTAGTAGTAGACTTAGTATGGTTTGATGATGCGCGGAAATGTATATTTGACTTGTAATAGATACATTGAAGTATTACAAACCTTCGCGAACCCATAAACAGGGAATGTGAGCTGGGTTTAGACCGTCGCGCACCCATAAACAGGGAACGTGAGCTGGGTTTAGACCGGTCGCGAGACAGGTTAGTTTTCGGTTAGGTTAAGTTAGGTTAGGTTAGGCTAATGTTAAAAATACTAAAATGCAACGGTCCTCGGTATTATACAACACTGTTTATCAAATAAAAAATATAAAACAACAACAAATTACCTGAAAAACTCTTTATCTGGTTGGTGATCATTTTTTTATCAAAATACGTTTTTTTCCAGTTTCCGCGTCTGCTGTACCATCCAAAAACACGCTAAAAGGCGTGTTTTGAATGGGGGAGGTGGTGGGGGAGGGGTAGTATAACTGTAGTATAACTGTAGATTTACCTTAATTTAAGAAATTGTTCCCATAATTAATAATAAATGCTGCAGCCTGATTATGTCCTCCCGCTGTAACCAACGCTCTTTATGTGATTATGTCCTCCCGCTGTAACCAACGCTCTTTATGTGATTATGTCCTCCCACTGTAACCAACGCTCTTTATGTGATTATGTCCTCCCGCTGTAACCAACGCTCTTTATGTGATTATGTCCTCCCGCTGTAACCAACACTCTTTATGTGATTATGTCCTCCCGCTGTAACCAACACTCTTTATGTGATTATGTCCTCCCGCTGTAACCAACGCTCTTTATGTGATTATGTCTTCCCGCTGTAACCAACGCTCTTTCCCACATGTTCACACTTATCGTTCCCAACTGTTGAAGGTGGTGAAAGTAACCAATTATAATATTGAAGGGTAGTGTGAGAAACATCGGTCCCGCTAACATGATCATGATGTCAAGGCAGTGATAACGTAGTAATTACGGGTGCTGACCTATCAGATATAGTACGTGTACCGAGCACCCACTACATGGGATACACGACGAACCTATAGGCCTACCTACCAGCTAGTGTGGGTTCCTAGTAACACCAAATTGTCATTAACGTAACGAAACAACCTAACCTAACCTAGTGTTCTTAATGGCTGCCCCCACACCCCCGATGTTAGGCCTAGCACGTAGCTAGTGGAGGTTCCTAGTAACACCAAATTGTCATTAACGTAACGAAACAACCTAACCTAACCTAGTGTTCTTAATGGCTGCCCCCACACTCCCGATGTTAGGCCTAGCACGTAGCTAGTGCAGGTTCCTAGTAACACCAAATTGTCATTAACGTAACGAAACAACCTAACCTAACCTAGTGTTCTTAATGGCTGCCCCCACACCCCCGATGTTAGGCCTAGCACGTAGCTAGTGCAGGTTCCTAGTAACACCAAATTGTCATTAACGTAACGAAACAACCTAACCTAACCTAGTGTTCTTAATGGCTGCCACCCCCACACCCCTGCTGTTAGGCCTAGCACGTAGCTAGTGCAGGTTCCTAGTAACACCAAATTGTCATTAACCTAACCAAACAACCTAACCTAACCTAGTGTCCTAAGTGGGGGCTGCCGCCCCCACACCCCCGCTGTTAGTACTACGTTAAAATTAGACTAGGGTTAATGATCAACAAATAACCTATAATTCAGACTAACCTTGGAGGCTTCATGGTCAGCAAATATCATTCAGACTAACCTCGGACTATCGACGGTGGAAGTGTTGTTAATATTACCGTGTAAAAGATGTTCTAATGCACATCAAAAGAACTTCACTGATCAGAGGGCAACCCTTCCTCAATTCCATGATGGCCGAAACTGAGATTTCAAGACGAAAATCTAAGTGACGTCACTGTCACACGCAGTTTCCCAACCAATAAAATGCCAAACATTGGTGTGACGTCAACGTTGCCACACGCAGTTCATTGACCAATAGAATATCAGCTTACAAACACAAATATCGGCTCGGCTGGCTCTTGTGTTGGTTTCTCGTAGTCTACGGACTGTTTACGCGGTGATTGTGCTTTATACTCTATTTACTAAGTTATTGTAGGATTATATTAATTTCGTACCTGAACAAAACTAATCTTTAACTCCATAGAAGCTATAACTAAAATTGTATTTGAGAAATTATTTTCCAGTATTTTATATATCATGAAAAAACATCGCTCCCGCTACTATCGGGTATACCCCGTCCTGTATCCGAGCTTTCAATACATCGGTATAACCGCCTAAATTTACATTAAGGGGAGATGGGTAGTTTTCATGGTCCCTCTTTCTCATGTTTAACCCCATTAGTTTTTAAATTTTATGACGTTCGGCCAATTAGTTTGTCGATGTTAAAACCTTTCATCCCATTTCTATATCAATATCAAGACCTTTCGTGTTATTTAGGTGCAGGCCCGTGCAGAGACTTGGTTAAGGGGAGGTTTTTAGCGGGTTTCTTAGACTTCCATCAAGCTTGAAATTACACCCCCTTGAAATCACACCCCCTTGACGCCCTTTTAAGATAAATGTGTACATTTTTCGGTAGAAAAATGTCCCGGCCGAAGGCCGATTCCTCTTAAATTACAGGCTCGCTATCGCTCGCCAGGAAAAAATCGACACCTAAATGGCACGAAAGGGTTTAAAAGTGACATAAATGGGGCGAAAGTTCTTAAAATCGCCAAACTAATGGGGAGAACGCCTTAAAATCTCAAAAACAATGGGACTAAACATGAGGGAGAAAGGGGTAAAGAAAATAATCCCTCAAGTGGAAATCTCCCCTTAAGGGCAGGTGCTCAAACTGAAAAAGGGGCACCTAGCTACTAGTGAATTAATTAAATATACACGCAGCTTAAATGGTTTCAGATTCATTCCATGTAAATTACAACATTACTATAATCAAGAAATCTGTCTACATAACTGACACCAAACATATGCCAATGAAGAGTTAAATTGAACAAGGAAACAGAAACATTTCACCAGATGACTTCATCACTAGCTATATGTTTACATACATGTATAATATGTTAAGTATATATGGCAAGGTCGCCATATAATATGTTAAGTATATATGGCAAGGTCGCCATATAATATGTTAAGTATATATGGCAAGGTCGCCATATAATATGTTAAGTATATATGGCAAGGTCGCCATATAATATGTTAAGTATATATGGCAAGGTCGCCATATAATATGTTAAGTATATATGGCAAGGTCGCCATATAATATGTTAAGTATATAGGGGATTATAGGTAATAACACAACACATTAATTATTGGATAAGTGATAATAAGTATAAACGTAAAGGTATATAAGTGCAGATATATGATAAGGCTTGTAATAAAAGCCTTAGGAGCAAGGTGATATATGACTTGTGTGATCTAATATATCTAGGGGATATAGGAGCTTGGCTATAGAGGATGAGTCAGAGTCTAGAGGGAGTAAAGAGCTCTGACTCTCTCTGGCTGAGGTCTGTTGAAGTCTAACTGAAGATGCCTGAGTAAGAAGGCATCGACTGGGTTCAAGGATGCTGAAGCAACACAGCATCAACTCAGCATTCTGGTATGACGTAGGACCGGATAAATACCTTATACAGTTTACATTTACAGAGGAAATGGGTGTTGATTTAAGTGGAAGTAACAACACATATATTATATGTTAAAGAGATAGATAAAGTTATAGGGAGTTCAATAAATGAAGAATGTTTAATAATAATGTTGAGAGTTTAAAAGTTACAGGGATAAAGGCATATAAGCAGTGAGATATATGTATAGCAATATAAATGCAGGGCTTATAATGTCATACTACACATGTACATATATTATATACCAACATACTATATGTTTACATACATGTACATATATTATATACCAACATACTCATATTTCATCACTAGCTATATGTTTACATACATGTACATATATTATATACCAACATACTATATGTTTACATACATGTACATATATTATATACCAACATACTATATGTTTACATACATGTACATATATATTATATACCAACATACTATATGTTTACATACATGTACATATATTATATACCAACATACTATATGTTTACATACATGTACATATATTATATACCAACATACTATATGTTTACATACATGTACATATATTATATACCAACATACTATATGTTTACATACATGTACATATATTATATACCAACATACTATATGTTTACATACATGTACATATATTATATACCAACATACTCATACTCATAAATAGCATGTAGAAGGTAGTTTCCACTTTCACGGGCATCGTAGGGCCCTAGCCTTGACCAGCACCGAGATTAGGTTTTTGCTTTCTTCACACCAAAATGGACATTTATATTCTTATCATATCTTTGTTGAACTGACACGGTGAGTCCTTGTAGCCTTTTTTCATACTATTTTTGTCTATGATTCTATGAATAGCCAACCGTATCTATAAATAGTTAAATATAGCCTATCACTGTTCTTGAAGTGACCTTGTAGTGTTCTTAATCTTAAGGGGACTTGGGCCGGTTTTCTGGACCCTTTTCTCCCTCATGCTTACCCCCAATAGTTTTCAGATGTTAAGATGTTTGCCCCATTAGTAAGTCGATTTTAAGACCTTTCGCCCCATTTCTTCGTCAATATTTAGACCTTTCGTGCTATTTAGGTGTCGATTTTTTCCCTGGCAAACGATAGTGAGCCTGTAATGTTGGAAGAACTGGCCTTTGGCCGGGAAAATTTTCTACCGAAAAATTTACAAATTAATCTAGAAGGGGGATCTAATGGATGTTTTTTTGTTTTAAATTTGATGGAGGTCTAGGGAGGAAACTAGAAAAATGATGAATACATACAAAAATCGCCCAAAAAGTGAACCATCCCCCCTTAAGTGACTTGTGTAGTGGTAATGCATCTGGCTCATAACCAGAAGATCCCGGGTTTGATTCCCGGGGAGGGCGAGACACGATGGGCAGTCTCCATACACGCAATGCCTCTGTTCATCTAAGCGTGAAATAGGTAGGCTACCTAGTGTTAATGGACAGTTGTGACATCCCCTCGGCCTCTAGGGAAGCAAAGTGTGGTAACCCACAACAATGCAGTAGCCCCTGGCCCCCTGTATTAGGTTGATAACAGCAGGCTCCAAAAGGCAATGGAATCAGGAACGGATATGAGCACTGCAGCTATAGTCTATTCGCTGTAAGTAGGCGATAAATCATAACCTCTAACCTCTGTAACTCAAAAAGGGCTAGAGTAATCGAGCTAATATTTCTACCATTTGGGAAGAGTCCGTCAAGGAATAGATGTGGAGATTTACAGCCAATTTGCTCTAGCCCTTTTTTAGTTATAGAGGATAGAGGTCTTGATTTTTCTCCTACTTACAGCGAATAAACTATAGCCCACTGTTTCAACTTCATATGTTCTCCACAGTGTTTATTGATTATTCATGCACTATTGCATTATAAACCAATAACTTGCATCACTATAAACAAAGTAATTCTATAAATACTTTAACCAGTTTTGTTTCCCTACCTTTCAAAAATACACTGGCAGTCCTATAGTCTATTAGCTGTAAGTAGGCGATAAATCATGACCTCTATCATCTGTAACTCAAAAACGACTAGAGTAATCGAGCTAACATGTCTACCATTTGGGAAGAGTCGGCCCAGGAATAGATGTGGAAATTTACAGCCAA